>CAJPEV010002870.1:0-37731 GCA_905338385.1 Darwinula stevensoni | reverse complement strand
GGGGGGGGGGGGGGGGGGGGGGTGAGGGAAACCAGGGGGATGAAAGGGACTCGATCATGAAAGAGGGTGCATCCCCGGTGTGCGAACTTGGCCGTCTGCCCACCGCACTGCCCTGCCCTGCCCTGGCTTCCAGGCTATTTCCGTCTCCCTTCTCCTCCCCACTGTATAAAACACCTCCCATCCTCCTCCCTCCTCCCACCCTCCTCCCGACCTCCTTCTCCTCTCTCGCACCGGAAGCGAGGGATTACTGCCGAGTCACCGGAGAAGGCAATCGGATAGCGATGAGGAGGCAACAAAGGCGGTGATGACACCTCCATCCGAATGAAACCGCGCCGTCACGACGGGGAGGCACAATGCGCGCGCGATGGGGAGACGGGATCGAATTATTACACGAGCGGCGTCGAACAGACAACGAACAGACGGCGACAGCGCCACGAGCGACTCCGGCAGGAATCCAATATGAAGCGGCTTCCCAGAAATACGATTCCGTGGCGAATACATCATTTCCCTCTTCCTTGATCAGAAAGAAATAAATAATAATAATAATAATAAATATATAAATAATCGAAGAAAGTCGCCACGACTTTTGAAATGGTCGGCTGATGCCCCCCGTCGCTATAAAGGGGGAGATGAGCCGGAGTACCGACAGAGATTAACGATGGGAAGGACTTCACTGGGGTGCATTTTCTCCGCCTTTCACTTCCTGGAAGGGACTGAAGTCTAAAGGCCAACGAATGGGTGGGCCAATATGCCGTCGACGAGGAAGGCGCGTGGGCGGCGCGCAGGGTTGCCCGATCCCCCGTCCCGCTTCCCTCTCGAGTGAGTTCGTGCGGGGCAGGCGAGGGAGTGAATTAATTCTCCATTAGTTCTCTACCTGCGTCTCCGTGCCGGTGCTGAGGCCCGGCGTCGTCTGGGAGCGACGACGGTCGGCGGGATCGACGCAGGTGACACCTGGAAAGTCCGGCAACCGTTGATTTCCTTTTATCTTATTTGTGCATGTTCCCGGAATGCTGTGTGAAAAAATATCTCCGTATCAACAAATTGCCCGCCGCTTGCGCAAGGCTCACTTCTCCGCCTTCCGTTAATAGCCTCGGAAAAGGCGGCATTTTGTTCCGGTTTGGGGACTCGAGGAAGCGGTGCTGCCATTCATGCAGTCGCGGGAGCGTTGCGAGACGAAGCAATCAATCTCCAAAGTATTTCTTGGGCTGGAGCTCCAAGTTATTTATAATATGATAAAACCGTCGCCTTATTTTTAGGACACGGTGCCGGCACTCGCGAAAAACGTTACCGAAAACGACATGGGCGGGCCCACGCAGTCCCTGCCACCGACGGGGGCGAAGCAAGTTCCGACATCCTTGGGAACCCTCTGAGTGTTCCCAACTGAACTGACGGCCTCATCATACTGTCAAATGGACGCACTTGAACCCGGTCCTCGCAAAGGTCGGGCTAACTGTCAAAAAAAGTTTTTTTTTTATTATATTAAATTCAAGACGAAGGGCAGGCGCGAACAGCGGCGGGACGGTTTTCCACGCTACTCGATCGGGACGAAAAACCTAAGCGGGACGGTTTTCCACGCTGCCGACCCTCCCATTGCCATGCATCCCCCGTCGAAACATCCCCTGATAAACAGGGCACGTGGTCAAAACAATGCCTCCCTCCATTCTCTTCTCCTTCCCCCACGTTTCGAGAGGAGCTCCACCCGTTTCTTCCTTTTTTTTTTCTTTTACAAGGTGAAAGTGTTGATTGCCGGGCTCGCAGCATATTATATTACTCCCACAGTCGCGTCGTCCGAGGGAAATCGTAGGGAAAGGTAAAGACATGAGCCCCTTTGTTTATGGCGGGCGGAGGCATCCTTTGCAATGCGTAATCCATATTTACAACTCCTCTGTAGTTTTAATTCTTGAGGTGATTGACTCGAGGGCATATTGGGCAACCCTGCTGGGAGGGGGATCTTCCTGATTTCGCGTTGGTGCTGGGCCTAGCGGTAGATTTGGGGCTAGGTGGGTTAACATACCAGTGACGGTGCGTTTGAAAATGGGAGTGCCGTGGTTTAAGGTTATTTCTCGGTGGAATCGGTCGGTGCGAGAAACGGGGAACGGCGGGACTAGCCTAAGGTGAACGTTAGGACTTCTCTCGTGGATCGCACGGTTTCCGCCGTCTGGGCACGACGGGACCACTTGGGGGCACGGGCCCACGGGATGGAGAAGACGATCGGGGTATCACTTCCTGCGACACACGCTTTGGAGCGGCACAGATGCGTAGGGGAAAGCCGACAGAAGGGGAGGGAGAGAGAGAGGAAGAGAGGAAGAGAGAGGGCGAGGGGAGAACTGGTTGTGTGCGGGGCCGAGCCCAACTCGCCAGCTCCCTTCGTCTGCGCGCTGCCCTCCCACGTCCCGGAGACGCCTCTGCGGGGGGACCGACCGGGTCCGCGGGTCGTGGGCGGCCTGGGACCGCGGGAGGGGAGTGGGGTCGGGGAGACCTCCAGATGGTTGCGCAGTGGTGTCGGGTCTCGCTCGTCACATGGCGTCCATAATTGGCTGCACAAAGTCGACTCTTCCGTTCAACCTCGATTTCGGTCAAAATCCGTGTCAGAGCCGAAAGTGGCATCAGCATCCACGAGCAGTGACACTCTCGACGGGAGAAAATTAGAGAGCCATCGCATTCTCGAACACCCACGAGGTTTGGCATCCCTGTTTCATCATCATTCGGGCTCCAGCGTCCCCGCCGAGGCAGATCGCAGGAACGAGGAAGCCGGGTGCTCCCCGCCAGCTCTTCCGTTTCCTAATCGAAAGCACGTTCGAGATTCCTCCGGAACGTCTGTTATTGCGCAACTTTGTCTGCGGGGAAGGCGATTTGCGTGCGGGCATGGCATCTGGCGACGCGGAATGGCAATTTGGCCCTCGTCCAGGTGAGAGAAGACGCTTCGCGGCTACACGTGAGTGCTATATGTCAGTCGTAGTCGTTTATGGGAAAGGTTTCCGTTCGAAACACGTGGAGGGGGAGATTCAGGTCGCTTCTTTGTTTTCTTTTCGGGACTTCCGCCTTGTCGAAAAATTTGTCTGTCGGTTTGTTAGCGTCTCATGTTTCACTTTAGCATCCTGGTGAATTTTAATTTGCCCTTCCACGAAGAGGATTAAGTAATTACTGTTGATTGATCCTAATTAATTGAAAGTAATGAACACGTCAGCGAGGAATTTTTGGGTTAATTACTGGTTATTTACTTCCAGGTTCATGCCAAAGAAGGCAGAACAGACGAGGCTCAGACGTCGGGGCGGGGCGGGGCGAGGGGGGGGAAGTCGGGGCTGACGACCTGCTCACTCTTGGCCCGGCTCCCTCTCGCTTTGTATATACCGAGATTCGCAACCGAATTCCTTCGGCTCTTCCAGGGAATTCCCTCGCAAATCGCCGAGAGAGAGACTCGAGTGACATCTCGCGAGTGCGATCGTCACTAACCGCCGGCGGGAACGGCGCCCGGAGCGACTCGAAAGCGGACGACACGCATGCAAGCTGCGAAGTGCCAATTACCAGCGCATTAACGAAAACTTGCCCGGGGCCCGAGCAACGAGGAAAACCATGAGGAAAACTATGAGGAAAACATGAGGAAGGCCGCGAGGAAGGCCGTGAGGAAGGCCGTGAATCAACTCCGAAGACATTCTCAATGCTTTGCATTCCGAGAAACCAACCCGTCAAACCCGACAGGACGGATTTTTCCTCGGCTCGGCGATCTGCGGCAATCGGCGACATCTAGGAAGCGAGAATGGGAACCTTTGTTTCTTGTTTCTTCCGCAAGAGCGCAGCACCTTCCACCGATCGTCCCGCGATTCGTTTTACGTTTCCAGAGAATGCGGAATCCCGGCCGAGACCTACTGAGTAACATAATTTCGCTGCGTACATATTCACAATCAGTTAATTTTGGTAGGATTAATGTAGAATTAAATGTATTCATTCATATATATTTATATATTTAACACTCCACGGGGAAGCGAGATAAAATCATCAATATGCAGCTGATTTCCCCCGGTTGAATACGTTATTTCAATATTAATTATTAATTATCACAGACATTAAAACGTTTTAATTGTTTTAAAAATTATTAATTATTTCAGATATTATTATTATTTATTTATTTATTTATTATCATGCCAATGGAGAGCAGTTTGAATATTTGTTTAAATAAATGTTAACCATATTTGTCCTGACTTTTGGGCCACCCTGTATTTATAAATATTTATTATAATGACATTTAATTGGGTATTATTACCTTCCAAACTGGGCCGATGAAAGTTTTTCGTCTGCTTTTTTTCCAGTAATGCCCTCCTTTTGTTTTTTTAAATATTACCGAGAGTGGTATGATAATTAGTTGTGGGCCGCCTCCGGCCCGGGATCCGGCGTTTCCGATCCGGCGTTGACGTTGTAATCAACCGGCGGCCGGAGGGAGAATCGAGAGGCCTTCGGAAGGCCTCGAGAAGGGAATTGAGGCCTTCTCAGAGGGCCTCGAAGGCCTCAATTTCCCACGGACGATTTTTCACCGGGCGATGACAAGGGAAACGCCCGCTTCGCGATGATCGCTAAATAAGTTTGAGCCTTCAGGGTTTCGACTCTTTTGGCACGAGGTGTCGCAAAATTCAGCAAATTCAAGTTTTTGGCTGAGAAATGAGCGGATCGCTCGAAAACATTATTCTTATTAATTTATTTAAATAAGAGAGAAGCAGAAATGAAGTTCCAAAGCAGGCGAGCAGCCGTCCATGCGCGACTCGATCCACTTGAAATGCACATTCGCCCTCGCTAGATGTCTCTCGTGAGGGATTTGCAAGCCCCGCCGGCCTCTTTCACGCCTGTCAAAGGGAAAATCCGAGTCGATTAGCTCATCGGTCTCCGTCTCCACTTCGCTTTCTTGGAATTCTTGGAATTGGCACGTTGAGCCGGATGTGCCTCGAGATACGACCTAAAATATCTATATAATAACAGTTCGGTTCGATCGAGCCGATCCGCATCCTGTGCAGGGCTCTAATTCGCTCATTTTCCTCCTGGCTGCATATTTACCGTTATGAAAAATGACACTTTGGCAAAATTGTGCACGATTAAAATCAAGGTTAAATCAGCAGACGAGCTCAGCGGAGATACAAAAGGAATTTCAAGATTTTCGGAGTCTATCGACTTCAACTCAAAGTTTTGCGAGTTTCGAGCGAAATGATTCTAGCAGAGAAACGATAATGAGGCGAGGGCGAGGCGTCGAGGACCTTCACTCAGTCGTCGCTAGATGTCTCTCGCGAGGGACCGGCGCCCTCGCCCGCGTTTTCGCGCTCGTCGACAGAGGAATCCGCGCCGCCGAGCCGATCCGCCTTCGTCGCAGCATTAAGTCGTTTTCCCTGGATTGAAATTTCACTCTGAAGACTCTGATGAAGACTGAGGCTGAAACGTGGAGAGAAATGAAACGCCAGTCGATGCTCGGTTCGACGAGTCCCGCAGGAATAACATTGGACACTCAGATCTCATTCATAAACGAAAGGTCCTCATTGGGAATAATGATTTTTCTTGAGGTGTCCCAGGCCTCTCGATTCTCTCATTGAGGGGGGAGAGAGTGTTGAGACGCCAATAATCGATGTCAACAATGTGGGTCGCTGTTGCTCTCGTTGTTAATTTTATTAACATTATTCTTTTTTTAGTGCTGAATTGACTCGGTATGAGCCACGCGACTCACTGAAACGCCCGGTCACTTCCTGCGTTATAGGTTTTGGCACGTCTCTGATGTTTTTTCGACCCGTTTTGTGCCGACTGAAATCGGGACTTCACGTATGGTAATGGAGGAAACCCTCATTTGCATATTCCTGAGGTGATATCGAAACGTTTTCTACTGACGCTTGTAGATGGATTCTGTGAGTTTTTCTGGGGTTTTCTGGGGCGCCGGCAGTGAATCCGACCCCGTCGCATCGTGCGATAGCGTTCTCCAAGAACGTTTTTCCCCGAGATTGAAATTCTTGGTCGTGGACTCCGGAAGTTA
Organism: Darwinula stevensoni; assembly: GCA_905338385.1. NCBI lineage: Eukaryota > Metazoa > Arthropoda > Ostracoda > Podocopida > Darwinulidae > Darwinula > Darwinula stevensoni. Next base: position 31,730 of record CAJPEV010002870.1, on the reverse strand, counting down.
TTCCACAGCTGGACGCAAGAGTTTCGGTGGTGTCCTCGATCCCCCATTAAGGGGTGAAAAGGTGACAAGGTGCCAAAAATCGGTAAGCAGCAGACTTTGAGGGACGCTGTTGGTCTCGAGGATTTTTAAAAATTAAATTAATTTTGTGTTTAGTGACGAATGAACCCGGTATGAGCCCAGTTGTGTCACGTCCTCTTGGAACATTCCTGATGGCCTGGTCCCTCCCCGCGTTACCGTTACGTATGGAATGGAGAAAACTCGAGCTGTACCGGTGGCAACATTTGACCGGTGCCGGTGGCAATTGTGCCCTGTAGAAGAAATCGCGTATAAATTCAATGCAAATTGGCCTAATTGGAAGCCATGTGATCCTTTTCAGTCGGCCTCATCGAAACGATAGAGATGACTTTTGGTCCTGTCCAGCCTGTCCGTCTCTCGATGCTTCTGTCCGTGGTCATCTCGCTACCCGTTGTTGCAGTTGAGAGCATTCAATGACGTCATCCCTTGCAAAAAAAGCATAACGTAAGTGGAGGTGCAACGATTTCCCGCTCTTTACCGCTACCTTCCCGGAAGGTTATGCAAGCGAGCCGGGCCGGACCGTCTCCATTCCCGCGAACCACGTTCGCAGGTTCGCAAGGGATTTCCTAGCCTGCCCTGCTCACATAATTTTTATTTCGCTTTGCCCGTCCTTTGGGCACCGGCGCCGGCACCGTTTCCACAGGCCGATGGTGCCGATAGTCCAACACCGGCGGCCGATACCGATGTTAGTCGATTCATCGGTATGACTCTTAGAGAAAACCCTCATTTGCATATTCCTGAAGTGGCATTGAAACGTTTTTCTGACGCTTGTGGAGGGATTCCTTTAGTTTTTCTGGTCGGATCTTCCCCCTCGCCCCCGCCAGATGTCTCTCGAGGGCGATACCGTGCGCGTTTCGCGCTCGTCGGGGAGTCGATGAGCTCATTGGTCTTCATCTGAGCTACTAGATGTTTTTTAATTGATGGGCCACCGAAGATTAAAAAAGAAACGCGATGATCGAATGGGATTTTTCCTCCATGTTTTTCTTTTCCTTCGGTTCCGTGCTCTGTGTTTGTCATTTTCCCCAAATTAATAAAATTATTGAATAGTTATTTAATTGTGCGACAGTAATTTGTGGAAGAAATCCGAGCGAATCGTGCGACGACCATTGCAACAACAAAAAATTCAGGAAAAAAAAATCGCTGGACTTCATACAAGACAATCACAGAAAGCCATTTCAACGTGAGAATCTCGCGTCACCGTGTTTCAGTTTCCGTTTCAGTTTCCGTTTCAGTTTCAGTTTCAGTTTGTCTCCAGCAGTTCATCCTAATTTACCTGAACTGGAACTGAACGAACGCTGACGCGTAAAAAAAAAGCCGAGTCAAAAAATGCTCGATATAAAAAAAAAATACCGAAAGTGAACGTAACAAACGTATCAGCGACCCCCGCGAAAAATTTGGCCGATGTTTTGCCGATTTTGCCGATTTTTTTTTGGCCCGCCCTCTCGTTATCTTGGGAAGCAGCCTTCCTTCGCTTCAGCTTTTCGCAGACGAAAAATCACATTTTCAGTTCGCAACACATCCGATAACCGGACCCGAACCAAACCAATGGGGAAACAATCAGCAGTCAGCCGAGTGCATGCGGAACGTATCGGCTTATAATCGGCTCAAAATCGGCTCATAATCGGCTCGTAATTTAGACAAATCTGCATGCGCTAAATGCGTCCGGCAGTTTAAAATGTGAAATTGGCGCGCCAACTTCTGTCGGTGAGGAACATCTGCTGCATTCGGGTCAAAATATGGTATACCTACCTGCAAACCGTGAAATTGGCCTCCTTTATACCTTAAATTGGCCTCCTGTATGCCTTAAATTGGCTTCCTGTATGCCTCATATTGTGTTCTTGAAACCTTTGGAAGACGGACTTTATTCCCCTAGACCTACAGAATGTCTTATTCAAGAAGGTGCTATTCCTTAACTAATGAAGAAGGAGATACTAAGGCTTCGAATGTGGCTTAAATTGGCTTCGGGCATTCCTTTAAATTGGTTTCATACCCGCAGAAACGAAAGTTTTGTACGCGCAGTCTCGAAACGCGACGAGATTAGATGCGGACCTCGCTTAAGAACTGGATACAGCGATCTCTGCATTTGTCGATGAAGCGAATATTTTGCTACACATTCCGAATGTGCAGCGAATTCGGAATGCTCATTCTTTTGTTTCCGCCTTCATTTTTCATTTAAATTTACGCGTTAAATCCGAAAAAAAAGACAAGACAAAAGTACTCCATTTAATTCTCGTTGCACTTTCGTCAATTGAGTCCTGGCATGCCATTTCGTCAATTGAGTCCGGGCATGCCATTTCGTCAATTGAGTCCTGGCATGCCATTTCGTCAATTGAGACCTGTCTTATCATTTCTCCAATTGACATAATTGACCGAAAATAGCGACTTCTGGAAGGAAAAAAAAAAAGCTAGAGGTTCTTGCGAAGAATAAAACCGAAATTAATTTCAAGTTGATTTCCCTCAGTAAATCAACGCGAAATTAACATTCATAATGCAACATTCATTATTTATGCAACATTTTCTCAGACTCGTTCTAATCTCTTCTCTAATCTCGATGAAGATTGATAAATCGGTGAGGAAGCATTCCATGATGCCTGGCATGACGCCTGTTGCATGCCTCGTGTGGCGCCTGTTGCATGCCTGGCGTGGCGCCTGTTGCATGCCTGGTGTGGCGCCTGTTGCATGCCTGGTGAGAGGGTCCACGACTCGTCATTGCGGAGAATTTCAGATTCCTCGCTAATCGATGGCACGATGAGTCAGTCGATGATTAAGTCGATGAATTAGTCGATGAATAAGTCGTTGAATTAGCCGTTTCCCTCCCAGGCGGAAAAAATCATCATATGTTTTCTTCCGTGAGAAAATAGATTTTCCGGGATGGAAACAAAAAAAAAATTCTTCATTCACCAGAGCGGCAAATGTCCATCGAATTTTTTTTTTCTCTTAACGAGAAATTCCATATTTTTCCGTCCGTGGGAAGTCTCCCATGAATTCGGCGGGACGAAATAAGTCTAAATGGACTTTTATGAGGTCCCGGTATGTGTTTTTCGGACTAAGTGGTACCGGGACGACGAAATGGCGGCAGGTAATGATCATGAGACGATGGATGTGGCGGAAAAAAATTATTTCGGACGAATTTTCATTGAATTTTTATATTACTTAATTATTGAATTTGACATTTGAATGTTAATTTGAATTGAATCATCACTATACTGAGTTCATTATTTCAATATTTATGTATCATTAATTATTCAGTACTTGTCCTAATAATTATTCACTATTTGTCATGCTCCGTGAATTATTTATTGTATTACTATTAATTTTATTATTATTATTTAATTATTGCTTGGGTGAAATAATTCAAAGGCAAATAATTATATGAGCCAAAGAACGCCTGCGGCGGAAAAAAATTATTCAAATTCAGATTAATAACAGAATTCGACCAACCTGAATTCTTTTCACGTCGGCCGATCTCGTTCGATCGGATCTTCGACCCCGATTCCCCCGTGTGACACGCCCCGATTTCCCGCGCGACACGCCCCTAATAACAGCCGCCGGTACTTTCGCGGTTCCGCGGAAAAAAAAATAGAAAGGAACCGGCATGGGTTGAGATCACGCGAAGAGTCGCACACCCGTAATCAGGCAGCCCCGCCAAGGAGGTCTGAATCGCGGCGAAGGTGAAGAGAAAGCAAGTTGCATTTTTGGCGCGGACGTAAATTTCGCGAATGAATTTTTGATTTTTTGATGAGGATTCTGCAAGAATTATGACTGAAATTATTCGCGTTTGAGTCCGGAGCGCGGGTCCCACCCGCGAAAATTTCTCCCGCGCGGAATCCTCCCTCCCGCGAAAATTTCGCCCCCTCCAAATCCCGTTGGGTACACGGATCTCGGCTCCCCCAGCATTCCCCGGGATAATGCCGGGCCGGGGAACGATTGAATTATGGAATCCGGTCGAAATGACAGGCTGGCGGGGGAATCTGTGTCTTTGCGAGCGCGGCCCCTATCATTCCCGTAATTAATAGTTAGGAATCACAGGCCAGGATCCATTCAACCTGTAATCAACCCGTAATCTCGCGACTATTAGCTAATGCAATTTAAAGCCCCGGTAATTGTATGCTGTACGGCTTTCGTCCATTGTCTTTTTTTTTTCTGCGTGCAGACGGAGGTGTGAGCCCACATGTGAACTCGTGTGAGCCCACATGTGAATTCGTGTGAGCCCACAACTCGGGGAACAATGGAATGAGCCCTCCCAACATGTTATCAACGCGTTTGCAAATGTGTCGGTCCTGCCGCAGGAAGTGGAACGTAGCAGGAAATGCTCACGGCCCTCAAAAAGCATTTCAGGGAATTTCAGAGAATTTCAGGGAATTTCAGGGAATTTCAGAGAATTTCAGGGAATTTCAAGGAATTTCAGGGAATTTCAAGGAATTTCAGGGAATTTCAAGGAATTTCAGGGCATTTCAAGGAATTTCAGGGCATTTCAGGAAATCTCGGAATTTCTGAGAATTTCAGGGGATTTCAGTCTGATCTGCAGGGCTCATCAACGTGATCAACGTGGCCTTCATCGTGATGGCACGTCACGATGGCGTTGGAAGGCATCTTTAATTCATGTGTTTTATGCAAATCCGGGAGAGAAAAAAATTCCGATTTAATGGGGGAAAGAATATTGGTTTATTTAGAAAGGCGCTTCGGTGACTTTCGCTCGCCTTCTTGGGAAGGGACGAATGGACTCCGTGCCGTTTTGAGGGGCCTCCGTGCCGTTTTGGAGGACTCCGTGCCGCTTTATTTATTGTCTCTGTTTCGTGATGAAATTCGAATTTCCAACTCGAACACGAATCTGCCAACTTTTTGCGAAGCAGCGAGATTTCATGGGCGCAACTGATTCCTCGATTGAAGGGATTCGCATGTGCAAATTCAATCTTTTCTTTCTGCAAAAATTTTTCTGCAAAGTTTCACTCCTATTTCGGTCGATTGCAGAATTAAATTGATGTAAAGGCCGGTCTTCAAATTCGAATTCAAGGACATTGCGATGCGATTTCATCAGATTTGCAATTGAATGAAACTTCATTGAGGGAATTAAATAAAGAAATGCGATTTGCAGCGGAGGGAATTCCCGGCAGATGGCAGAACCGTCGCGGGGCTGCTTGCAGGGTTTCAACGCTCCCAAAAAAAAAGCAGAAGTTCTTGCAAAATGCAGCTCAAAATTTTCTGCACAAAAAAAAGAAATCCCGCAGCGAATCTTGTCTCTAAGCAATGCAATAATGCACAAGCGAGTGCCGATAAAATTTTGCCGAATGGTCTGCAAACAGGATTTCAGACATCTGCTTTAAAAAAATACCGGAAATTTTTTTAAATGCTAACACGTATGCGAAAAATTTGCAAATTATGTTTCCAATTTATATTATTTAAATGTAATGAGTTCGATCAGCTTGAGATAATTCGTAAGCCAAGGAATCGCAAAGAAATTTGCGATCGAATTAAATGTTTCCTATCGCCAAATAAAATCGCCAAATCGCCTCAATCGAAGCGAAAATAAATTAGCTTCCAACGGGGACAATGCGCTAAGTGATGCGACAGCCGGGAGATGGCAGCACAGCGCGAAGAGGGCCGAAGCCCATCCTCGCGCGAGAACCTCACCTACGGGATTCTCTGCCAATTGTACACAATTGGCAGAATGATTGCTTGCCAATGATTGGTTTTTGCCAATTGAGTCACTTGTAGAAATCAAATGGCACGTACGAGTAAGATTCAGCTCGTACTTCTAAATGCCGTCAGATGGCAGCGCTGCGGGGACGTAGAGAATGCACGCTCATAACCCTGTGGGTGAATCCACGCTCATAACCCTGCGGGTGAACTCCGAGGAATCGGGGATGTGAATCAGAATTCCTTGCGCCAAAAGTTTCTCACTGCCGAAAGGAGACCGAGACCTGGAGTACCTCATTTATTTTAATGGCAATATGGCCATGTGGCCTTGATGATGATGGTGATAATAATAATATGGCCGCGATGTTCAGGGTCACTCGTTATTATTGAAATTAGTGCCTTGCGGATCTCACGAGGATTCTTGTCCCTGAAGGCCAGAGTGCCACGCATATTAATATTCAAATGGGAAATAATATTTCCCATTTCCCGTTCCTGAAACATATCAACCCCCCCCCCCCCCCCCCACCCACAGGAGGGAATAAAATAACTTAAATGTATAAAAAAAATAGTTTTGTGAAGAAGGAATTGAAAAAGGGAAATTTATGAAAATTTTGAATGGGCTGGAAGAATGGTGGACTGATCCGCCATTTTGCATTTCACCATTTTTCTCTGCATTAATTTACAAGCATAAAAAAGCACTTGCGGTCACGTTCCACGCATTGCATTCTGGCAATGGCAATTAATTGCATTTGGACGTGACAAAAAAAAACAGGGGAACTCCCGAATCTCTTTCGCAATTCTTGAATCCAAGCAGGAAAAAATGGCTCAGTTTCTTGGAAATTTCACTTGGGAATTTTTGGAGGAAGCAGCACGAGCCAGATTCCCAAGAATGTCGGTCGGCTTAACGAATGTGGTCGTGTAACGGCTCGACACACGTAATGGCTTAACATAGAATAAAGCACGTCCATCCAGTTTGAGACAACTGTGAGTCGCTGTTTCGCGACGAACTCGAAAAACTCGACGAAAAATTGGAAAAGCTGTTAGTGCCGATTTTGCACGTGTCCAAACTTGTCGAATGAAATTCGGAAAGACCCCAGAGGTTGAAGAATCCATCCTCAAACAAGGAAGGAAAATAAACCTTAACGGAGGAGAGCGCTGTCGCCTCGAGGTTGGATCGCGTTGCGACGCAAGCCAACAGATGGCAGCACTGCAGCAACGAAGAGAATACAAGCTCAAAATCCTGTAGTTGAAAGCAACTCCTGAAGGAACGGAGAAGTTCATCGCATAGCCCCGCGTAAGACTTCTCTCTCTAGTGAAGGTCAAAGCAGAAAATCAAATAATCTTTCGTTCAGCCTCCAAATAATAATCATAAACCAACGATTTTTTCCATTTGCCCGTGCTGGCCATCAGACACCCGTCACTCATCCGGCTTAATATACCGGAAGTTTTCAAAAGGAAAAGCACTAAACATTCGTTCGAGAGGCTCACAACGGCTTTTCCATTCTCCAGTGGGTGAAGCTGACGAGTCCCGGAAATTCCGAAAGATCGTGAAAGAGGAAGGAGACGTTGACAACAATGCACGGAAAGGTCTTTGCAGGAGAAGTTGACTTTCCGCTTTGCCGAAATGTTTTGACTGCAGGCAGAAATTTTGCAGTTTTGAAGTACTTCCATCGGGAGAAAGATTTGCCCGTTTTCAATAAAGTATGAAAAGGAAAAACATTCCTCTTTTGATTGAGTTTTCGGGGGAAAGAATTAATGAGTAATCATTCCTCAGTTTGGAAAGAGATATATTATGATTAAAATTTTTAATTTACATTTAAATGTAAAGAGCATATTTGCTCTTTTATTAGATTTTCCCAGTGCTGCAGACCCCAAAGTGATGTGACCGGCGTCCCTATTTCTTTCATCTGGATTCACCTTTCCCTCAAGCCGGCAGATGGCACCACCGTTACCACAGAGTTGTTAGGGTTCATAATCCTGTGGTCGGACCCTGTTCATAAGAGGGACAGGGATGCGCATCATATCCTCTAATGCAGACGTTTCTCTCCGATTGAAATCGTACATGGAAATCCGCACAGATCAGAGATGATCCCCGTAATCGTTCGAAAATCCGGCCGTTCCCGAATCGCCGATGGTAAGATAAGAGGCTGAATTCCCCCAAAAATGTCGGCATTTGTTGTTTTCTTTTGGTCTTTTAATACGATTGGAGGGCCTGAATCACCTCTCACCGATGGTGAACCGATGAGGCCCGGAACTTCCAATAATGAATTTTTAACATTCACTCCCATTTGATTTCGAAGGAAATCGTGATATTGCACCAAGTGGCAGAATATTCTTGGACAAGCATGTAAATCCATGCTCCTGTACCGTATAGTAAATATATTTATAATAAAAAAAAACTATAAATTGCATAGGAAATTCAAATAAGGTACCACGAGCGAAATCGATTCTATAAAAAAATATATTTTCGCTTATTTGAAGAAAATGTGAAAGTTCCCGGCTTCGAAGGCACTCAAAACTAAAAACTAACTCAACATCCTGACATTTCTGCTCAACTTATTCCCATTTTTCACCTCGCTCAAATGGAACTCTTTGAGGAGCTTCATCTCCTCCCAAGCGAGCAATCCCATCCAGAACCAAGTGTAACGAGGGGGGGCGAGGGGGGGCGAGGGGGGGGGGGGGGAATATTACAGGGGGTAACCAAGTGTAACGAGGGGGGGGGAGGGGGGGCGAGGGGGGGGGGGAATATTACAGGGTGATCCCTCTACTTATATTTCTTCTCGGACCGGAAACCATCTGGGCAATCACACGACAAGCCTCGTTGATTTCTCGGAGGAAGTTCTGCGTTTATTTCTGAGCTTAACAGAAATGTAAAGAAAAGTGAGTCTCCCCAATCGTCTGGAAGAAATGCGCTGTCTTCGTCGTGGCTCGCCGAAGACGAAAGTTGTCCCGATCGTCCCTCGTCGGGGAATTCCTGTTGTCCCGGCTTGAATTTCATTTCATATGGGAAATTTTTTTTTTTTTTTCAAAATATGATTTTTCATGCAGGTGAGTGCCGCCGGATTGGGAGAACTCGGACGGGGTGGTACTTTTTTTTTAAATAAAGAAAATACTGAATACATTTTTTTTTCAAGCTTCGCTAGCCACGCAGGATCGTCCATGCGTAAAAAAAAAAAAAATTTGCAAAAATATTCCTTCTTCCAGTGGACTTCAGCATAGACATTGTTCAGCGAATTTCGGTTTTTAAAAAAGGCCCTCATTTCAAACACAATTTGCAGCAAAACTTACATTAAGGGATCATGTCTCTTCGTGAAAGTAGAAGGAATTATCCGCCTCCAACCTCCCCAAAGAGAATGACAATAATTGCGTTTCCGATTCTCCGACAGATGGCAGCACCGCAGGGTTTGAAACTGAACGACCTCGCGCTCGGACTTGCTCAAGGAAGAACGGGAAATGAGGATGAAATCTGTCTGAATCCAGCTTAAATCTAATATATCCAGGTAGAACCTGGATTATCCGACAGGGAGAATGGTGCTGGATAATCGAAATTTACGGCTAATCGAAAAAGGCATTTAATGTGTAGTACGCATATAATTATCCTCAAGCAGCGTTAAAGAGTCGATAGAAACACTTTTACTGAAAAGGTGGCGCATGATGAATGTACATGTACAAAGCGAACTGCTTCAGTACTGTTGAAAAGATTGTTCTGTTCTGCAGTTCAGTTCAATTTTCTGCTTGAGGAAAAAAACCCAGCTGCAGATTTTTTTTTTTAGACGCACGGTTAAGCGATTTACCGATTGATCGGGTCACGGGTAATCGAGGTTCATATCATGTGGGTAAATATTTATAAAAAAATATTTGCAAAAAATGTTTATAAATGCTCTTTTTCGTTTACCTGTTTCGATCGAAGGAGGCGTTGTTGATGGCCCTTTTTTTTGTTTGGAGGAACTGTTTGATGGCCTCAGTCACTTCGCAGTGAATGTGAGGCGATCAGGCCAGCAATTTCGAAAGGTGGAATTAGAGGCCAGACTTAGAGGTCAGACTTAGAAGCCTGACGTAGACGCCTGACTTAGAGGTCATGCTTAGAGGTCAGACTTAGAGGTCAGACGTAGAGGCATGACTTTCGGTCTTATTCATGCATGTGCGCTGCATCGTTCCCTTGCAGCGATGAAGTTGCATGAAGTTCTGCTCAGTATTTGGCGTCGCAGATTTCCATCGCGACGAACGCCAGAAGATGGCAGCACTGCTGCGACGGAGTGGTCTGGGTTCATAATCCTGTGGGTGCGCGCTGTTCCCTGGGGAGCAAGGATGTGCATGAGATCCCCCACGTGAGAGGCGTTTCTCTCCATTCTCTAAATTCTTTAAGTCTCACGAAAAATTGGCTTCTCCCGAAATAGCCAAAGCTCTCAAGTCCATTTCCATTTCCTTTTCCATTATTCTTCGAAATAAATATCGGATGGAATTATATTTACAACTAGCTTCATCGACATGATGGGAAAAATCCGGCTGTGGAAGTACGTAAGTCCGACTAAAAACGGGAAATAAAATTCAAAGTAATTAATATCATGTTCATCAAAAACCGTGAATTCCTGTTTTCACCCTTGGCCAAGCACTGTTCCCGGTTTATAGATTGCCGGCAGATGGCAGGAGTGAGGCGAAGGTGACTGTGCTACAGATACATCCCATGTATGTTCCCTGAGGGAATGGAGTTATTCCCAGCCCTTTTCCGATATGCTCCGTGGTTCAAAATAATGCTAATTTCGGGGTTAAGAACTGTATCATATAAGCGAATGTCGGAATGGATAACAAATTCAAGGACAAATCATATTCAATGAGAAATCGTATTCAAGGACAAATCATGATCAAGGTCTGATACCGAATGATGGAGGCCATGAATAATTTGCAGATTCACTTCCAGCTGCATCAAAATAGGTTGAATAAAAAAATTTCGCACGAGCTTCTCGAAAGGAGTTTCAAGCAAGATGCACTTAATTGTCACTTCAACAGATGGCAGCACTGAGGCGTCTGAGAAATTTGGAGTGAATCGGCCAGCTCTTGAGGCGCTTTACCCGAGCGAGGGAGGATTTGCACGAGATCCACCTGCGCAAAAACTTTAGCCTCAATTGTTCTTTAATCGTCTTTCGTTATCGCTTAGGCTTTTGCTCGCTTGAGGGAAAGTGGCCCAGCAGTTTGGCAGTTTTTTAAGGAGTGAAAAGTAATTAAAGGCAAGTGGTGTTGAGCTAATTCCTGTTCGACCGCGTTCCCACTTTCGGGTTTTTGCCGTGAGAAATGTTCTGCCTTCGGGGATGGCCTGCCATCGACAGGCCGTCTGTTTCGAAGGCCTGCCAATGTGGGACGTGCCGAAATTTGCATACATTTTCTGCTTTCCTGGTTCCCAGCGGAATGAAAGTGGCAAAAGGCGAAACTCCTTGCTCGTTGAGAAGGGGGTCGCCCTAAGTAAATTGAGAGAAATTGAAGTGAATTAAAGCTAATTGAAGCTAATTGAAACTAATTGAAACAAGTTGAAGAGACAGAATCAATAGATTTTGGAAAGCATCGGATGAACAAAGACAATAGGCTCATAATGAGTCTCATGATAATTTCTAAGTCCTAAAATTTCATGAAGATAAGAAATATTGTATATTCATGGTAAATTACACGCTAAATTACAAGTCAATTATGACATACCGGGAATTATGCTCCCATTATTCTCCTGCGAGCAACCGGAGTTCAACGCTTAAGAACGCTTAATAATGCCTAATAATGCTTAAGAAAGCAGAGCAAGTGACTTTTTCCCAGTACCAGCCGTTGTCTGGGGGCCTGTGACAGACAGCTCGGACTGCCCCCTCTGGGCCCCTCTGTGCCCCTCCGGGCCCCTCCGGGCCCCTTCCATCACGGCGCATGAAAAACCGTCCGTCGTTAATTAAAAACACGCGGTTAATATCGTCTGACGGACCCACCCTCGGCCCCTTAATTGCATTATAGTCAACAGGGAGAGTAATGGCCTCCCCGCCTCAGATATATGGGTCCGGTTTTGCATTTTGATTTCAGGGCCCCTTCGCGAGAAATTGCTCTCATTCCTCACGGCGAGGCGAGGATGGCGGGCGGGGAGGGAGTTCTCCGCCTTTCTTTTCCGTTTCTTGTCTGGCATTGCTTGTCTTCTATTTCTCGTTTTCCATTGCTTGTCTTCTATTTCTCGTTTTCCGTTTCTAGTCTTGCATTGCTTGTATTCTATTTTTTAAATTACATTTCTTGTCTTATATTGCTTGTTTTCAATTTCTTGTCTTCAATTTCTTGTTTTCAATTTCTTGTCTTCAATTTCATGTCTTCAATTTCTTGTCTTCAATTTCTTGTCTTCAATTTCTTGTCTTCAATTTCTTGTCTTCAATTTCTTGTCTTCAATTTCTTGTCTTCAATTTCTTGTCTTCAATTTCTTGTCTTCAATTTCTTGTCTTCAATTTCTTGTCTTCAATTTCTCCTCCTGTTTCCCGTCGTTCAATTATAGTTTTTGCCTTCGATTTCGTGGTTTTGGATCGGTGACGAATCGAACTGTTGGATCAATTCGTAAAATGGCAAGAGTCGAATGATACTACTCATTGCAATATCTCATAATGCCAAAATATTTAGAAGTTTTGCAAATTATAGGTTCAAGAAAGCAAAACTGAATTGAGTGAACCGAATCGAGTTTGCAAATCTTAGATTCGAACCGATCGGCGTAAAAGTGAAACCTCGACGCTCTAAATTGGCAAAGAAAATTGGCACGCAACAATTGGCATGCAAAATTTGGCAAGAAAATTGGCGCAACAACCGACGCTCACGTTGCAAAAGAGGAATCAACTGTCCTCTCATGTATCATGCAACGGCAAAATTCATGCATAATTGAGTGTCAATCGATGCATAATCGCCTCCGCGATCGCAAGACAGTGAGCCATAAAGCCGCGAATGATGCCCCTGTCCGTCTCCGGCGAAGACAGGCGCTTCATTTCGAAACCTGTGATCTCGTCACATCATTCATGCTGGCTCACATCATTCATGCCGGATCGCATCATTCCGTAATGTCGTAATGACCGACTCTGGGTCGATACTCGGATCCGACGAACGGTGTCCAAAAAAAAAAAAGAGAGGGAATCCTATTTATAGACATTTCTATGGATTTCTCGCTTTCGTCCAGGCGCAGGCAATATTGCAAATTTGACAAATACTGTAATATTGCTCTGGAAAATTCCTATATTCTGCGAATTTGCGATTGGATGGAAAATCCAAAGTGCTTTTTTTTAATGCTAACAGTAAAGTATATGGGCATAAATATATTTTTATTTTTATTTTTGGGCCGTGCATTAAGGAAGCCGTTGGTCGGACAAAGGGGAATCCCATGCAGGGATGGCCTTCTGGAATACCCCCTGAGAATTCCCCATTGATTATTCGGCTCACGCCAGGGAGATTTTTCACTCCTCTCGTGACAAAAAAAAAACCAAGTGCAGTCAAACATTTCAGCGCATACATGCCTAAATAGATGCCTAAATAGATGCCTAAATAAATGCCTACCTGCCTAAATGCCTGAAAGCCTAAAAGCCACAGGGGGGCTTTTTGCTCTTAAAAATTAATGAAACCATTCCCCGACTGGGTCGAGGGCGAAGAGCCGGATAGGAGCCGGATGGGGCCCGGGTGGGGGCCGGATGGAAGCCGGCTCCAAAACCACTCGGGAGGTATATAGGATTTCTTTTTCCCCCCCGATTCCACGGGACGTAGAATCGGGGTGAAAAGCGCCGACGCGCGTGCGGTGCGATTCCCCTCTGAGACCCGCCCGGCGGGGGGTCACGCCTCTTATAATATATATTATAATATATATTATAATGTAATGCCTATTACATATTATAATAAGAGTCTCACAGTAAGTAAGTCTCGTTTGCTTGATGCGATGGGAACCGACTGATGTGATTACCTTCGGATGAACGCCGTGCAATCTCATTGAAATTGCCCCGTGAAATTGCATCGTGAACTGGCATTATTGCCAAATCCTTTCATAACTTTTTTTTGCAAAGCGTTTCTATTCTGCAAAACTCGCTTTCGGCACGATGCTGCTACCTCTCTCATGCACATTTTAAGTTATTAATAAGTGTTAAATTGAATAAAAATTCGGTCTGTCCATTCTGCTAAACTTCGTATGGAATTACTAAAAAATTTGCAGTTGCAAATTAAATTGGCAAATTTAGCAAACATCAGCAAGGCAAAAATAATTTCTCCTCCCCCTAGAGTGCGAAACTCAAGGCGTGGCGAACGTCAAAAAAAGATCTCTGTAATGGCAGGCAAGCAAAAAGCTCTGTAATGTCAAAGAAATAAAAAACAGCTCTGTAATGGCAAAGAAAAAAAAAAGAGCCGCCCGAGGCGTTGCATGCACGCGGATGATGCATTGCGACGGATCTCATCTCCTCTTTCTATTTGCTCAGCCCCCTGACACCTCGGCCTTATTAGGCAACGGTGTATCTCCCGCTCACGCGTGAGCGGAATCGCTGAGGGGGAAGAAAGGCTTCTGCGATGTGGATTTTCTCATCAGCGTTGATCTCCGTGGGAAAATATTTGAAATGCTTGCATTTATTAAGAAATTATTATTATTATTAAGATAGTTCATATCATTAAAAATGCATATAATTATTATTTAAATAATCATTATTATTAAAATACTTATTAGTATTAAAATTGTCAAATATTACAGTTCACCTTTTCATGTTTTCCTTTTTTGGCAAAATATTCGGAATCCGGAAATAGAGAAAGAGAGCCCCGGCTAAGAAGTAATGAGCTCAGAGAACGTTCCGGGAATGAAGTTCAGAGAATGTTCCAGGAATGACGCTCCTCCGGAAATTGCAAAACGGGCACTTCCGGACTCCCAAAAAAAGGCGGAAATGTAAAAAAAAAAAAATACGACACGGGAGCGAGTCATCACTTTCCAGTTATTAAGACGGAATTCGGGGCAGAATCCGATCGCGGGGGCCGAATCCAATCGCGGGGCGGAAATGAGGCGCGGCAGCGCCCCGCGGCCGGACACAATGGGAAACGTGCTGTCATCCCGGGAACAATGCCCCCGACAATATCCCGACTGATTAAATTTATAAATACGAATGTCAAGGGAAGAATGGAAAGGGCCCATTGTGAGCCTTTCGGCCTTTCGCAGCGGGGTCCCTGATTGGCTGGCCCTGACGCAGCGAAATCTTCACACAATTAACGTATTTATGAAAGAAAAAAAATTTTTTTTTTCAGCAGTAGCCCTGTGGGCTCAATCTATTTTTATTTTTTATTATAAATGTTGTGGGACCCCCAATTGCCTATTGCCCTGTGGGCAATGGGGAGGCAATGGGAAGGCAATCGTCGGAGAATCGAATGCGATCGGAGTTGTTTTTGATCGCGGCTTTCAATCGGGGTCGGGAGCGTCTCAATGGGAGATTCCTGTGATTGCTCGCAGGAGATTCCTGTAATTGCTCCCAGGAGATTCCTGTAATTGCTGGAGGTGACTTGGTGGTTTTCTCTGAGATCGCGCCCTCTCTCCGATGAATCTTTTGGTGGATCTGCCGGAAAACTGATTTCGAGAAAAAAAAATGAAGAATAAAATTTAATTTAGGAAAACAATAAAAAGGAGTTTTTCTCATTAGCAGAAAATAAATTGAGCCATAAAAAAGCTCAATTAAGTAATTTTCCTGGGAAGCGAAAGCGAGAGAATCGAAAGCCTAAGTCGTAAATAAGGGAAAAGAAGAGCGCGAAGATCACACCAGGTCTAAAACGAGACGACACCAACCGCGGAATTCACACCAAGCAGAGGCCGAGATCGCACCAAGCCGAAGCCGAGTTCACACCAAGCAGAGACCGAGATCGCACCAAGCCGAAGGAACCGATCCCCCGGAACTTTCTCATCGGTCGCGGGCGCGCATCGGCGCCTCACATAAAACAATTCCCGCGAGAGGGGAACCATAATCGGCCGCCATTAGGAATGAATGGAGGAAGTCGCCGAGGCCGGAGCTCAATTATGATCTAATAGTGGATAACAGCCCCCCTGCTTTCACCCCTCATTTTGCTTACTTAATTGACTTGATTAGTCTTTTATTGCAGTGATGTCTATCGAGGAGAGGGGAGGGAGCGATGATGCAATCCAGATAAAAGCCTCTCCCTTCCTTTTTCCGCCACTCCCTCGTTTCGTTTCGAAGAAGCTGAGAAGGAAATTTTCTAGTTAACCAATTGGCTTACGAAAATGTCCTATTTAACCAATTGGCTTACGAAAATGTCCTATTTAACCAATTGGTGTGCGAAAATGCTCTATTTAACCAACTGGCGTACGAAAATGTCCTATTTAACCAATTGGTGTGCGAAAGTGCCCTATTTAACCAATTGGCGTACGAAAGTGTACTATTTAACCAATTGGCTGATATAAATTCGCAAGTTTTGCATGTAACCCAATCGGCGTCAAAGATTTCCCATTTAGTCAATTGGCCTAAGAATGCTTTTATAATTCATCGTTTGATAAAAGAATATTCCTAGGCCTTGGGACCCATGAGTTAAATTTGCGAAGATTCTCCTCCAAAAGGCGGAATGTTCCTTTAATTTTCCTTTTTATAAAGGATTTCATCCGCAAATTGTGTTTTTTTCCGGAATTATTTGCAGTGGTGAGGAATTGGGAAATGCTCAGCATCACTACAGATGCGGTGCTTCGGTGGTATGAAGTCATTTACATTTAAATATTTTGTACCGTTGAATTTGCATATCCCCGTGCCCCTTTCGCCTCCATGACACGGCCCTCACCATTATAATAACTTATAACATTATAATATTATAATGGCTTCCTCATTCAATTTTTTCCCTGATGTGAAACCGCTCCATCGACCCGAAGGGCCGCCGAACGCTCGGCCCATTGTTCCGCGATGAAAAGCGCAACTGCCTCAATAAAAGAAGAGATCTCAATCTAAATAGTCGCTATCTCAATCCATTGCTATAGGAAGTCGCTATCTCAATCACTGGCAGGGGTCAATAACCGATGAAACCATCTTCGCTCATTAAGGGATCTTAACCTGGGGGTCTTTTCTCATTTAGGGATCTTAACCTGGGGGTCTTCACTCATTTAGGGATCTTCATTCAGGGATCTTGATTCCTTAAAAATAAAAATTTAAATCTGTGTAGGGATCTTAAATTGTGATAGGAATCTTAAAAATCGTGCAGGGATCTTAAATCTGTGCAGGGACCTTAAAAATCGTGTAGGGATCTTAAAAATCGTGTAAGGATCTTAAATCTGTGCAGGGATCTTGACTGAATCGCGGGCGGTGATTCGTAATGATGCAGCACGATTGCCTTTTCTTTATTTGTTATCAAGTTTTCCAGCTAATCTTGGATGATCTTAAGATATAATAATCCTTGGTAGTAATTCGTTAATATTCTTTAAAACGCTCAGACCTCAAATAAATGAAAGCGAACAATACTTCAAACATTTCAAACGAGTTTTCGAATCCCGGGCGAAACGGAAGCGATGACGAAACCGAACAACTCGAACGGAATGAGCCCGGAGTAACTTTTCGAGTCAATTAGGAAAGCAAAAAAAAAAAACTAAGAAAAAACTAAGAAGTAATTAGAGTCGTGCCACACTTTGACCATTACAAACCACCCTCTCGGACCGGGGCAATTAGCTCTGGCATCCCTGGCATCCGCCATTAAGTTTCTCGGATCTAAACAGGTTTACATGGCTCTGTGAAAAAAAAACCGGATTCCATCCGTCGTGCTGCGTTTGCGTTATCGAGCGTGACAGACGCGTTAGCGATTTATTTAATAAGAAAGCAGGCTTAAATCAGAAAATGTCATAAATATAAATTATAAATTTAATAAAGGCAATATATTATGGGCTAACGAAGACAAGCTTTGCTTCCTTTATTAAGCGTTTAACCTCGGGGGAAAATATTTGTATTAGGCTATTTTAGGCCAATTTTCGGCTATTTTGGGCCAATTTTCATTAACATATTTGAAAACATTTTCCCCTCTAAAAAAAAAAAATCACGTCGGCGCGTAATTCCCCTTAAAAAGCGGGCCCCTAAATCACACCGAGCGTTTACCGTCTTAATCCCGTTTTAATCCCGTCTTAATCTCGTCTCAATCTCCGAGGTGGGAGGAGAAAGGGAGGAAGGAAAAAAATGTGGGCAGGGGGAGAAAGGGCGGACTCTATTTTTCAGCCGTCCTCATTTGCAAACACGAGGGGGGAATCAATTACGCGGCTTTTGACAAGCCATTACGACGGGGGGAATGATGGGCGCCATCTCCATACCCTTACCGGTGATTGACACATTTAATTAGAATTAAATGGGGGTAAATTTAACGAGGCAGCCGGGGTTAATTTTTTTTTTCCCCCGTGGGTTTATGTACGGCGGTTGTTAAGAAACCACCCAAGAGCGTATATGAGCCGAGCGTATATGAGCCTCCTGCACTCCCATTAAGGGGATAAATCATAATTTGAGCAACGACAGGGGCCCCGGGTAATTACAGTCGCGCAGAAATTAATAGTCCCGACTGTCCATTAAAGAGGGGATGTCATTCGGGGGGTAATTGCCAGGGGCGGAGCCACGCCGGCCCGACTCCGAGAGGATATATATATATATATATATATGTACACAAGCACATATATATGTTTAATGTACTTTGTCTTCCTGAGGTTGCGAGGAGAAGCAATTTGTCTTGTTTGAGGCAATTCACTTCCTGACTTTCCAGGCCTGTACACCATTAGGAGAGTTTATTTCGTCCCACAGATCAGATTTAAATTGTATAAAAATCTTTTGGAACACGAATCCCATAAGATTTGGTGTATATTAAGTTCTCGTCGAGTCCAAAATTCAGACTCCAAATTCCATAGGTAAATAATAAAATTGGAAACTTGAAACCCAATTCTGTACTCCTTCCCCCCTCCTTCCCCCCCTCCTTCCCCCCCTCCTTCCCCCCTCGCCCCTCATCGTCCTGGCTCCGCCGCTGAAGTGCCTCCGATGCTCAGGAATAATGACACCCGTGGGGAGTTTTAATGGAGTTTTCATGGCCGGAGCTGGGCCCGGCTAATGATGGCCGGACACGAACTCCGATTGCATGTCCTCTCCTATGATTTTCGGCAGATTTATGAGCCTTTCTCGTCTCGTCCACTCGTAATGGACGTGAAGACAAAGACGACGGTGTCTCGCGGTGATGACGGGTCTCGGAGAAAGAAATAAATTATTTATCCGAAAAACCACGGGGTTTAATCTCCAAGTCGCAACGACGATCATAAATTAATACGACAATTAATATGACACAGTGAACGTTCTACATGCTAGACACACACGATGGGACGGAGAGTCGGTTTCGACGGGGACGGAGAAAATAAAGCTGCTCTTTGGGAAGGCCAGTACTCTTGGAGGTGCTCTCGGAGGTGCTCGCGGAGGTGCTCTTGGAGGTGCTCTCGGAGGTGCTCCTCGGTACTCGAAAACGGAAAGGATTCGATCACAGATTCAACTGACGACGTCGCCGCCTTTCCTGGACATTTCCAGCTGCATCTCGAATTCCCGGGCCTTGAGGCGAAGAGCGGCGATGGACGAGGACCGTCGGTCGAGTTCGTCCTCGGACGGAGCGGAGGCGGGACTGATGGGCGCGGAGGCTCCTGGTACTTCCGGGGGAACCTTGGGCCGGTGGGCGGAGAGGGAGGCGAGGAGGCTCTGGAACGAGGCGGTCATCGGGGGCACGAGGGGCGAGGGGAAGAACGGATGGCGGAAGGTCAGCGGGGGAGGGAGGTACGGGAGATGGTAGGGGTGGTAGGCGGAGGGGAGGCGGGGAGGAGCCGCCAACAGCGACCCGTCGAACGGCTTGCGAAGGTAGGTCAGGTGGGACATCAGCGGGGAGGAGATCGTCGAGGTCAGACTAGGTGCGGGGGGGTTCGAGGGGAGGGAGGTCAGAGGCGTCCCGTACGGATGGTTCTGCGGGCCGACCTTCTCCTGCTTTCGCCACTTTGCGCGGCGGTTCTGGAACCATACCTGAAACGATCCAGGGAATCGTCTTAAATACTCAAGAAAAACCTCAAGAAACAAATACTAAGGAAAGCAAATACTAAGAAAAGCAAATACTAAGGAAAGCAAATACTAAGGAAAGCAAATACTAAGGAAAGCAAATACTAAGGAAAGCAAATACTCAAGAAAAGAAGCAATCGAAAAGACTATTTGCCTTCTTTAACCTTTCGGTCATCAACGATGGCCAGATTAGAATGAACATCCAACAGAGCAGTGGAATATCTGCAATTATCAGGGATTATCAGGGATGCAAATCAGGGGCGAAACCGAGCCGTCGGTCGTTCGGAATGGCCAACGATAACGTTACTAATGTCGTTATTAATCTGTCTAGACACGTTCTGTTTTGCCGCCATTTCCCATTCTAATTGCCACACCACGCCGCTTTAAATGGGGGGCTTCGAATTATTCTAATAGGGATCTGAATAAATTGCTTGATATGTCTTGATAAAGGTCCGTGATAAGTTGCCGACCTCCGGCCCTCGCGGGAATCAGTCAAAGGCTTAAATGACTCCATAACGGTAGGTGGTGATAACGGCCCTCGAGGGCATGCACTCCTTCTTTTGGGAGTCCAAACAATTTTGGAGGCTCAAATATTTTTAGAAGCCAAAATAATTATGGAAGCTCAAATATTTTTGAAAATAATTTGCCAAAATAATTTTCGTTTCCCATTGACTCGCGACCTCCGATTGGGGCGAGTAGTTGCGCTTGAGGGCCGGGCTGCTCTGTAAATATCAATACATTTATCAAATTATTTACCTATTTATTTTTTTCCCATTGGCCGTTTTCCGAAAGTGCTTTCCCGAAATTTATTTATCATTTTGATGTCATCTGTCATCGCCGACACGTGGCATCAAAATTCGGAGCGTTTCACCGGGATGAGTCGACGGGGCTGGAAACGGTCCGAGACGCCGTGCCGATTGCCCCGAAACCGTGCCAATTGCTATGATCCGGCGCAGCCGATGCCTATCGGGGCAATTTTCTGGTGCCGAGGGGAAATTAGAGGAATTTTACACTTGTCCCCGGTATTAAACGAGGATGAATGTTTTGCGCGAGGATCCGAGTGTAATAATCACCGAGGGCGAGATAATGCCGGGTCCATTGCCGGGCCCATTGCCGAGCCCATGCAGCAAATAAATTGGCGGGCCCTGGCTTGTCATTATTGGAAGGGACGTATCATTTCCTTTATGCATGGCCACCATGTAATTGACGGAGCATCGCGAGAGGCTCTTTGTGTTTCCGTGTCCTTTGTGTTTTCTCTCCAGGCGCACACACCTTCCCCCCCCTCCCCCCCTCCCCCCCCTCCTCCCTCTCCTCCTGCCCCTCTTGCCCCCTCCCCCCCTCCGATTATGGTTCCATCTTTAGATGCCACAGGGTTTTTTTTATCGTCGAAGTTTCATGCGCTTTTTTGTGAGATTGTTTCGCTGAGGTCAAATGGTTTTCTTTGTGCTTGGACCAAATGTTTACCTTTGTAGATGGACCAATTGCTTATCTTTGTGCATGGGCCTTGCTTATCCTTATAGAAAGGCCGAATGTGTATATGGTACATAGGCCATTTGTTTTCCTTTCAGCATGGGCCAAATGTGCGATTGGCACGCATGCAAAAGGTCCTAGGTGTTTCGCGCCTGTGCAACAGGCGCACACTCACCTGTTGCATTAAGAATCCGCAGGATCTCCTCCCCGATGCCACAGTGTAAATTTTTATTGCTAATTCGGCCCGAAACCGACCGCAGTACGACTCGCAGACCGACAATCGCCCGACCGACAATTCCCAGACCGACAATTGCCAGACAGACGATTGTCATAACGACAATTGCCATACCTACGATTGCCGGGCCGGGTCGCGCAACGAGCCCATGTCACAAAACCGGAATCGATCCCGGAGAAAATGGATCGTAATGGCCAAAGTGGCCATCGTAATGGCCCCATCGAAGGCCATTACGAAAACAAAAAAAAAACACATTCGGTCACATCGGTTAACAAACACCGATCCTGCGGCTTTTTATTACATGTATAATGACCGCGTCTGTTGTCGCGCCATCAATCACGCCCCGCGCGGTGTGATTGGGGCCCAAACACGGGGGTGATTGGGGCCCAAATACGGGGGTCTGTCCCGCGTCCCTAATGAACGGGGTCTCCGGTGTGAAATTGCCCCTTTCCCGCCTGGGAAAACTATTTCCTCTCACGTCTTTCTTTTTCAGGATTTTTCCCTCTTGATGTCTTTCGGAAGTCAGGGGGAAAAAAAAAAAAAAAAAAGGGAAAAAAAAATTTAAAAAATGATAACAATAAAAAAAATAGCTGATGATCATTTGGTACTGCACAATCCCCCCGATTAAACGCATTTGTCTTCCACGCATTCCCCGCCCGTAATGGACTCGGGCAGTCCGTCGTAATGGACTCCGGTCAGTCCATTGCCTCCGAGCGCATTAGCCAGGTACCACGTCCCATTCGGGACGCGCCTGGGACGCGCCTGGGACGCTCCACGTGCACGTCCCGGATCTGGCCTCGATCATTTCCCGCTCAGCTGTATCTAATGATGCAACGCACGCAACAAATGGACGGCATGATACGAGGTATCATCTCTTTTAAAATTATTTCAAAGTAATAAAGCAATATTAAAAATCAAGTTCCCACTATACTTAATATTATAGGCATAGTATATTTTATTAAATGATTATATTTAATATTTTATTATATTTTATTGCATGCATAAACATATGCTCGTACATTTATATATTTATGCATTACTTGTATATAATATTTTTATTTATCTGAAGATATGCAATCAAATATCTTCATTTAGTACTCGTTGCAGCAATAAATAAGTAATAAGTAATAAGTAATGCAACTTCCTGGTTCATTAAGGGATACCGACATGAGAAGGGAAAGTTTAATTTTTAATACTTTTTTTTAGATATAAGTAATTCAGCTTTTACGACTTCTGTTGTGATTAAGGCTGGTTGTAATTTAGCAAGGAGCGATTTCAACATAGAGTAGAATGCTATTTTTATTTTTATTTTTATCTATTTATTTTTTTTACTATCATTCTCATTATTGCAGTAGTATCTGGAACAGCTTCCGCGAACCGAATCGGGATTGGACTGGGTCGAATCTGAGCTTGCAAAAAAAAAAAAAAAATTGCAAGGGGAGATTCCGGCTGTTCCGGAGAGAAAAAAAAAGTCGGCGGAAAAAAAAAAGAGCTCGGCTCGAGATCGAGGGGAAAATTGAGCCGGCGGTAATAGCCGCTCAATTTGGCTATTTTGGGCTATTTTCCGAGCGATCAAACGCCTTCAGCAACGGCACGAGGCCCTATTGAAAAATGTTCTGCGAAACTCCCGCAGTGATGGACAAATTCACTCTTCCATTGAATTAGCTCATATCAGTGCAAATCCCTAGGATTGGCATCGATTAAATCACGCGGCATCGATTGATGCCTCACGTCACCGACCGACGCCGTCCGTCACCGATTGATGACACCCGTCACCAATCGACGCCGCTCGTCACCGATTGATGACGCCCATCACCGATTGATGGCCCCCGTCACCGATTGATGGCCCCCGTCACCAATTGATGGCCCCCCCGTCACCCTAAACACCCCTCGCATGTTTATGCATCACCGTCCGGAAAAGGACCCCGTGAGCACTTTAAAAACCAAATGGTTTTCGCCGCATCGATTGCATATTGAGCGACTGTCCCGGGCACGCACCCCGCATGATTATTCAACTATTCGCCGTGTGTCAGGCTAATGGGAGGCTGTTGCACCTGTAGTTGAGGCTGTTGCATCTGTGGGTGAGGCGGTTGCATCCGTAGCTATTGTGATGAATGGGTTCTTGGAGGCTATTATATTTGATGTCACGGTATGGGCTATTAAGCTGGCGGCTGCTTGTGATGCTACTACAGATGCGACTGCTCGTGTTGCTACTGGAGATGCTACTACTTGCGATGCGACTAGTTGTGATGCTACTGCAGATGCGACTACATGTGTCGCTACATATGTTATATATGCCATGAACTTCACTTGTCGTTTGGATTTCACACCTGCGGGTCCCGGAATGCAACGCGGAGTAGCAACGCGGAGTAGCAACCCGGAGTAGCAACCCGGAGTTACAACTCGGCAAAGCAATCCGGAACCTCATTTAGAGAGGAAGAATGAATTCGTGTTCGCGGGGGGCAGGTCAATTTCGCACCGGAACGAAACGATCTTGAACGGTTCAATCTTCATGAATGCTTCCTAGAAATCTCAGCACAATGAAGTTAAGATTAAGAAATGCTTAAGAAATGCTTAAGAAAACACCAGTTTGAAAATTTGCATTAAAAATGTTAAATATACCGTTCATGGATGTAATGGACTGCAAGGAAACGCCATTACAAAGTGATGAAATCGAACTGCCGACAAGCGAGAAAGGAGGATTTCGAAACACGCCTATCCAGACCGCTATCCAGACCCCGAGCACAGCTATCTAGACCCGGAGCCGGCTATCCAGACCCCAAGACAGAGGAGAAAGAAGTGTTGATCAAAAAACGAAGCGGAATATATGCATGGAGGGATTACAAACGGCGGCGACCCCCCGGAGCCCCCCCGGAGCCACAGCCCCCCCCCGCCCCCCCTCGCCCCCCGCCGCGCCCCCAATGAACCAGCATAATCGCGGGAGTCAATTCCCAGCCCGATGCTAATCCAAGCGCCCCCCTCCCCCCCCTTAATTTATTATCGGCATAATCGAATCAACGGTAGCAAGCAGAACTATTTGTTGGGGCAGATCCTCATGCGGGACCTCATTTATGATGATGCGGCGCGGCGGGGTGCAACGAGAAAAGGGATACGTAATATAAATGCATGCGGTGAATCCCCCTCCCCGTGAGGTGAATCCCCCTCCCGTGAGGTGAATCCCCCTCCCAGCCGTCGAATCCCCTTCCAGCTTCTTTTTCCCACGGCCCCTATCGTGTTCGATGCCCTGATGGGGGTCAGACCTTCCTTTCCCCCTTTCGAAACAGTGCGACGAACCTCTGGGGTCACATTAAGTTCACGTTAAGTTATTCCAATCTGCGCTCGATGTGAAGTTTACAAATAAATTTCTGGACTTAATACTTTTCTAAATTATTTATCTACCAAGCACATTTTCTTCGTTTCTGGCAAGGCTGCAATTTTTTTTTCTTGCAAAAGAACTTTGCCTTTGGACTACGAGAAAAGTTTTGCCAATTTCTGAAATTAATCTGCAGAGGCAAATTAATTTCAGAAGTGGTATTCCGCCCTGATTCCTTCCAAAAGCTTTTTTTTTGGCGTCAAGGACTCCTTTGCCCAAGGTCTCATTTGCATCCCGACAATTATTTTCGTATGCGTACCAATTATTTCGCCATACGCCTGTCCGCCAACTCTCTGCATATTAAACGAGATTGCAGAATTTCCTGGTGATAATTGCTGGTTAAAATTAAATTACTGGTTTGTAAATACAAATTACTTATTATTTTGGATTGCTGATTACAATTGGATATTCGAATAAAATTTAATTGCCAGTTAAAATTCAATTTCTGATATAAATTTAATTTCTGATTTAAATTCATTGCTGATTTAAATTGGATTGTAAATTATTTTAAATTAAAAATTTCCATTTGAGAAATCCTTCGACTGTGAAAAGCTTCCTGAAATGGGGGAGGAAATGAAATGGAGACTCACCTGGACCCTGGCCTCCGTTAGACCGACTCGCATGGCCAATTCCTCCCTGAAAACCAGAAAGAAAAAGGGAGGAAAATTTCAGGGTCATTTCACGCTGGAGCGGATCCGGAATTGTCCTCGCAAGAAAAGTCTCAATAATAATCCCAGGCGTTTTTTTTTTTCCCTCGAGAGACGACGATTCGTTTGGGTGTCGCAATGCCGTTTTCTCGGTCATAAAAAAATATATATATATATATTGAGGGAAAAATTGAAAAAGTGGGAAAAAGAGGGGGGGAAAGGGGGGAAAAAAGAGGGAAAAGAGGGAAAAAATAATGATCGGCGTTTATGATTTCTTGGGGGACTTCCTGCGGTGAGGCCGTCGCTGTGTCCTCATGGGCCGGAATCCGGCTTGGGGGGCCGGATTCCGGCTTTGGGGCCGGTTTCGGGCATTTAAGTAATTAAATAACGTGTAAAGAAATACGTGGAATAACGTAAACAATGAATGAAAGTGAGAAGGTGAAATGAAACGAAGCATGAAGTAACGAAGTGAAATGAAACAGTTTATTTTAACAATTAATGAAATAAAATTAAATAATTAAATAATCAAATTAAGCGAAACGAGCTTGGATAAATAATATATTAAATAAAATTTTGAATAATATTTGAATAAATTTGTCGAGAACGATTAAGTTTTCTTGTGGTAATCCTTAATAAACTGATTCAATTACGTAAGCGCCTCGGTAATTCCCTGCAGATCCGGCGGGGGAATCCTCATCGCGGATTCCCCTCATGCAATACCGACGGCCGTGCAATAACGACGTCGTGATGGGCATGCAATAACGGCGTCATGCAACGCCGAGCGCATTCACGACCAGTTTGTTTCCCCGCGTCACGTCCGCCGAATCGCTAATTCGAGGGAATTGGCTGTGACTGACGCTCGATTTACGCGTAGGTTCAGATCTGAATCACATGTGAATTATATTTGAATCAGATCTGAATTTGATTTAGTTTTTACTAGCATTTAGTTTCGTCTTGATAAGAGAACGAAATACTTTAAATTCATTCGATTTTTGAGAGATTAAATAAATTCGCAAATTTTGAAAAAACCTCCCATTATTCAGCTTGTTCTCCCATTATTCAGCTTGTTCTCCCATTATTCAGCTTGTTCTCCCATTATTCAGCTTGTTCTCCCATTATTTAGCTTGTTCTCCCATTATTCAGCTTGTCCTCCCATTATTCAGCTTGTTCTCCCATTATTTAGCCTGCATTCCATGGAGCCGCTGAATGGCAAGTCCGGATGATATCGTGGCCAATTAGTCAGTCTTTCGTTTCGTGACTGCACAACGATTTCCTGTGCATTACTGGATTATTCTGTTGTCTCTGGGGAATCGGTGAGAATTGGCTGAGACCGATTCTCACTTATTCTCGCCGATTCTCATTTCGTATCGGCGTGAAGCATGACCAGCGACGAAAATTATTTGTCGCATATCATTTCTTTAAGTCACGTTAAGTCCTTTCGGGCCACGCTGCGACAGTCGCATCTTGAATTGCCTCAGCTGCTTAAGAGTTGCTTCGACTGCTTAAAAGTTGCCTCAGCTGCTCAAGAGTTGCCTCAGCGAGCTAATGAATGAAACTGAGCAATCGGGATGAAGTTCATAGAAATTTCCCAGATGAACTTAACATTTTCGATTGAAAACTTACTTTTTAACAACAAATTTCAGAAATAAATGGGAGAAAAACTAAAAAGTAAATTAAGAAAAAATTCCCGAAATAAAAACGAAGAAAACAAGGCCCGTCCTGAGGAATCACCTCCAGGCAATCACCTCCAGGCAATCACTTCCCTCGAGAGAGAGAGAAAAGGAACCTTGTTACCTGTGACACAATGGCACAAAGCAGTGTGATTCCTGCGTCGACGCATTGTGATCGATTAGGTGCCATGATTCCCCCCCCCCCCCCCCCCGATTCTCCCTCGATTCCCCCCCGATTCCACCCCGATTCTCCCCCGGAGAGAGGGGCAAAAAAGGTCCTTTTATGTTTGTTCTGCCCAATCGTTTCGGGGGGGAATCCGTGCTTCCGCCGTTTAATTGAGACGTTTCATCCGACATGACACCTTTGTCCTTTTTTTGTCCTTTCTTTTTTTTTTTACTCCTGAATGTTTGCTTTGTTTGAAGGGAATTTGCTTTGTTTGAGGAGAATTTGCTTTGTTTGATTTTCAGTTGCGCAAAGGGCGCCCCGCTGTTAATTGGCGGATTTTTTTTTTCCTCCCCCGAGAGAAACGAAACAATCAATTTCCGGCGTCATGATGGCGTTATCGCCCGTGAATGGACTTTCGTCGTCGCGATCGCCGTGAATGAAAGTTTCCGTCCTTTCTTGTCGCTCCGCCTTTCCCGTTCTTGTCGTTTCGTTGGCTTTTCTTGTCGGCGGATGAGAAATTCGTGAGCTCGGGACAAGCCTCACTTTCGGGGCCGTAATGAGGCCGTGAGGTGTTAGGAAACTTCCTGGGGGGAAATCCCTTTCGTTCCCGGTTGTCCCACAGTATTAGGGCAATGCGCAGTGAGGGCAATGAGGGCAATAAGGGCAATGAGGGCAATGAGGGCAGTGAAAAGGCGCAAAATTTGGTGGAGTTTACAGATTTCTTCATCTCTCAACAGGGAATTTTTTTTTGCGTCCTGGCTCATCCCATGATGGATCAAGTGGGGGGCGAATTGGGGGCATAGGGGGGCATAAGGGGGGCATAAGGGGGGCAGAGGGTGGGGGGCGGCATGAGAAGACTACGGAAGCCTCCCTCGCCCTTTCATTCTGAGGCAGCTCCACTTTCTTTCATCCTTCTGTCTGAATGAAAGTCGGATCGGTCACACCCTCTCAATGGATGGGTTCATTCAAAAGTTCATTTAAAAAATAATAATAATTTTGGTCATGAGATTTTGGCATGCCATTCCGCATGTGCCGAACCGAGTTGGCAGAAATCATCGTGGAAAGTATCGGTTAGCGAAAATGATCGAAAACTTGCAAATTTTGTATTAAAAAAAAATATTCGAGATTGGAAAAAATCCCGGGACCGAATATGAGCGAACGAGAGTTTCGTGAGCGATCGGTGACCTGTTTCGTTCCTGGCCGACTTGTTTCGTGGAATTTCGCACGAGATGCCAGTGGCATTTCGTGCCTCTCGCTGGTTATACTTGCCTCGTATCTCCGCGGGGAAAGGCACGGAAAGATGCGGACCCTTATTGTTTTTCTCTAGTACTTTTTTTTCTGCACCATTGGGAAGGATTGGCTCAACGCGCTGGCGCTGGTAATGTCTTGGGGATGTCGTTATTGAAATTGCCGGCGCATACTAAATTTTGATTGAAATTGCCAGCAACTACTGAATTTCGTGATTGGAATTGCTGGCACCAACCAAATTTCGTGATTGAAATTGCTGGCACCAATCGTCAAGGGGACGAGATGTGCAGCTTTCTGCTGCAACGAAAGCCACTCGCAACTTTCCTTAAATCGCTCTGAAGGCGAACGGAAGGCAATCATTTAATTCTTAGTTTAGTACCGGATTAAATATATGTTCATATAAATATATGTTGGTCTCCACATTAAAAAAAAAAAATCCGGAAGTACCAGATCCAGATCCCCGTGAACCTTGACTTGGGACGGAGTGGTACGGCCGCGAAACAAAAAATGTCAAAGGTTCGCGGGCTAATGGTATACAAGTCATTATCCCCTTCATGCCCGCAGCAGACCTTCCCATGAAGGATGGGAGATTAGGGATGGCAATTTCGGTTGGCAATTTTAGGCGGGGTCCCTGGGATTTTTTTTTTTGACTCGGAATCGCTCTCGAATGTGGTAAATTGCCTTGGAATATATATATATTTTTTTTTTTGGGGGGGGGGATGAAATAATGTATTTTATATCTTCATATAGAATTCAACTCTACATGGAAATTATTGGGTATTTTTTGCGAGAAGCAAAATAATTAATTTTATCGTCGGAGAGATACCAGGCTGAATAATAAACAGTTTCAACCAATTATAATGAATTTCGGGGTTTAGCGGTAACTCATCAGTGGTAACAACATTTACAATTGATACCGACCGACAGTATTTGCGAGATTTCCGACAGAAAGTCCTATTACCATCAAAATTTTCGATATGTTATTAAGTGCCAATTCCCCTCAAACTCCCAGTCTCTTCGATGCAATTGCCGGCACCTACTGAATTTCATGATTGGAATTGCCGGTGGTAAAAAGTATTTCACGGAGCCGAGGACATGAAATACAGCATTGGCCAAAGGACCATTGGCCGCTCAACCAATTTTTCCCAATGCAGTCAGCGCGAAAAACTGCTGCCGGTCCTGGTAGGGAAACTAGAGCCCTACGCGGGAGTTCTTCCGATTTCCTTATTGTCCTCATTGCGACGACACTTCCAGGGCAATTTATCTTTTACGACCGCCCCGAACGACTCACGAGGAACCGCAGGACACCTGCGTGTTCAAATCCGACCAATTTTTTTTCCCTCCCATCTGGGTTTTCCCTATTCTCGTTGGTACCGGCTCGAATGAGGCTATTTTCAGTTCGCATGAGGCTATTTTCAATTCGAATGAGGCTGTTTGAGTCAACCATGTCGATTAATCGGGTTTGATCAATTCGTTTCCTTGAGGAATACCTCGGCTCTATTTCATTTCTTTTAAATATATTTTACAAATTCATCAAGTACTGTTCCCTTGATAAATTTATAATTCTTTATTTAGAAATGTATAATTCTTTAAATAAGTGATAAGATAATAGATTAAAATAACTAGTAATGTTTTGTTAATATATTTGAATTTAAATTCAAGTGAAAACATATTTCTCACCTGGTAAAGACATCAGGGTAATGCGTCCTGGAAAAGGCCTTCTCCAGCTCCTCCAGCTGGAAGCTGGTGAAGGTGGTCCGGTACCGGCGCTGCTTCCGCTTGGGGGCGAACTCCGGCTCGAGCTCCCCGTCCGACCCGGTCTGCCCCCCGCCGGGGGCGTCCTTCTCGGCCGAGTCGTCCACGTCCACCAGGGAGGGCGCGGGGCTGCTGTGCCCGGTGTGGAGGTTGGGGCTCGGGAGGTTGGGGCTGGGGAGGTTGGGGCTCGGGAGGTTGGGGCTCGGGAGGTGGTTGCTGCTGCTGTTCGGGTCCTCGTCCCCGGTCAGCGGGGACCGCTTCTCCGAGATCCCCATCTCGTCGCCGGTCTCGCTTCGCTTCTCCGAATCTGGAAAGAAATTTATTTATCAGATAAATTACTTATTTGATTAATTTATCAGATATCGGTAATGTGGTTAACCGTCGAAATCTCGCTTTCATTCCGATTTCAAATTCATCAAACACTTTTAGAATTACTATGAGAAACGGCAGAGCTTCAGATTTCTCGGATCGATGTTGCCAGAGGCAATATTGATTTTGCAAATAAATTTATTTTAATTAAAAAATTGACGATTCTTCGGCCTCCATGCAACATAAGTCTGCAGTGATTTAATGCAAATGACGACCATGTTATTTAAATTTAAAAAAAAAAAAGCCGCCACCGAATCGATCAGGTTCCCCAGTGTGGGCCTGATCGCCAGGCAGCCTTGGGAGACTGTGGCCCGATTGTCTCAATAACCGCGGGAGACTGGCCCGGTTGCCCTGATAACAGCGGGAGACTGGCCCGGTTGCCCCGAAAACCGCCCGTGACCGCCCGCTGCGACGCTAATGACGGAGGACGAGGTCGCCGAGTTCCAGCTGTGGTTCAAAGGGTGGAGGCATGGGAAACTCTGGGTGGGAGGTGCAGGCAATTCTGTTCATGTGAAGAGAATTTCCCTCTATTCAAGGCAATTCTGCTCATATGAATAGAATTCTGTTCATATGAATAGAATTATGCACATATGAATAGAGTTCTGCTCATGTGAATAGAATTATGCACATATGAATAGAGTTCTGCTCGTGTGAATAGAATTATGCACATATGAATAGAGTTCTGCTCGTGTGAATAGGAATTCTATTCAGGCGAGTAGAACTCCAAGTGATAAGGACCGGATGGTAATCAAATTAGAGCATCGCTTTCTTCCGTCGGACGAAACCCACCCCATGGATGACAGGTCTGACAGGTTAAGAATGTTCCAGGAAGATCCCAGGAAGGTTCCAGGAAGGTTCCAGGAAGGTTCTAGATGCGAAGCAGATGGCATGTACCCGGAGAAAATTAGGGGTCTCGGGCCGCGTAGGGCTCTACGCGGAAGAACTCCCGCGTAGGGCTCTAGTTTCCCTACCAGGACCGGCAGCAGTTTTTCGCGCTGACTGCATTGGGAAAAATTGGTTGAGCGGCCAATGGTCCTTTG
>CAJPEV010002869.1:0-37737 GCA_905338385.1 Darwinula stevensoni | reverse complement strand
TTCGGCGGGAAATTGAGGCTGTGACTCCCGATATGTTGGTGAAAATCTTCCGTAACATGGAGCGGCGCGTTCAAGCATGCCTGGATGCTAATGGCGGACACTTTCAACACTTTCTATGATGTCATCAGGCTTCCCATACATCAAGGTATGTCTGTGTCACATTTCACTACATTACGTCAATTAGTTTGAAAGTTATAAGGAAAAATTTGGGGCCAATAACGAGTGAAACACAGTGGACCTGTGCGAGTTTTTTTGCCCTTCGGGCCAACAAACTCGCTATGGTCGCATGGTAAACGCTATGGTGGTGAGCCTTCGGCGCTCCTTTATCTTGGATAGTGATTAATTCATGTATTTTTTGCGAACTGGCAAACAAGTATTTAAAGTACGTCCCTTATACGTTTCCCCTTTTTGCTGGAGGAAAAAATATATTTGTAAAAGCGACCCACTCAAAAGCTGTGCTCTGAGGAGACGTACAAAAAAAGTTGAGTTTTTCCTTAAATCAGCATCACGTCCGTTATGCGTGCGCCAAGTACTTTTCCATTTCAGCCCGATTCAGTAGGATATGAAAAATTATTTAAAAACGTTACGTCCTCAAGAAATATGAACCCCAAAACTATTTTGGAAATTTGACGTTTGACATTTGAGCTCAGTGCGTCAATAGTCACGTTCGTGCCGTTTAGCTTTCCATGTGTCTCCGTTTGAAGCAAATAGAACTTTTTGAAAATATGTTCCCCGAATGGTGTGCCCCTATGGCATTCATCACCAAGGTAGAACTTTTCCTGAACTCAGCATACGAATAGCTACTTGTCAGTCAGCTATGTACGATCGTCCATATATAATAAAAGTATAATTTTTTCTTAACCCAGGTATCCATGAGGTACTTATTTGCCAAGTTATTTTAATTTTCATGCGCCCTCTGTTTTGATGGATCAGAAAATTCGTGAAAATACGCCTTTTCAAATTATGTGCCCATAGCTGTTTTAACCGAAACGTACCATTTTTTTAATAACCGAAATCCATCCTCAGTGAACTACATGCCCACAACTGTTAAATATTATACGTTTACCGTTTTCGCTTGTGAAAAAACATGTTTGGAAAAGCCGACCCACCCAAACGCTATGACAGGAGGGGATGCACCATGAAAGTTGAATACTCTCTCAGCTCGATGATATCATGTCACTTATACAGGGTGACCGGAAAGTTCGGAGACTTGTAAAAGTTTTTAGATTTTTTTCAAGTGCGAGGCTTCATTTCTTTCACGATTCTAGCTCTAGGCTTAATCTTTTTGCATCGCAAATATGACTCATACCGGTGCAGATATGGCATCGAAACCAAGCCGAGAAGCTGTGATTTACATGTTTCAGCAAGGTCATTCACCTGCAAAGATCATCAAGGAGCTGAAACTGCCACGATTCACTGTGTACAAAGCCATTGCCCGCTACAAGAAACATGGTACAACTCAGGATCGACCCAGAAGTGGCCGTCCCAGTGTCTTCAAGGATCCTGCTCTTCAAAAGCGCGACAAACAGCTTCTCGGTCGAAATCCGGAACGGAAGTGCCGAAGTCTTGCAAAGCACTTGAGGATGAAGCGCGAAACCTGCGCTCCTATCTTAGAAAGTAGTTGGGCATTTTCTCTTTCAAAAAAAGAGTAGTTCAGGTGCTTACGAAGAAGAACAAGGAATTGCTGAAGCAAAAATCAAGGAAACTACTGGCGAGATTCAAGCGAAACTCACACCGTCGGATCGTGTTCTCAGATGAAAAAGTTTTTACAGTTCAGCAAGCGTTTAATCCCCAAAATGATCGTGTCTGGGCCCGAAAAGGGTCCAGAGTTTTGTCAGAATCTCAGTTTGTGCAAAGAATGCAAAAACCCCAGTCTGTCATAGTCTGGGGTGGCATTACAGCCGACGGTAATGCACCCTTCCATTTTGTGGTTCCTAACATCAAAATCAATGCCAATTACTATCAAAAGGAAGTTCTGAGGAAGGTTCTCTATCCTTGGGCATGGGATCATGTTGGGGATTCTTCATGGACATTTCAACAAGACAATGACCCGGCTCACACCAGCCGGTCAACTAAAGAGTGGTGCGTGCACGAGTTGCCAGATTTTATTGGTCCAGAAGCTTGGCCCTCCTGCTCCCCTGATTTAAATCCGATGGACTATAGTATCTGGTCCTTTTTGGAGGCAAAGGTCTGTGCTACTCAGCCGAAAAATTTGGACAGCCTCAAGTCAACTTTGCTGAAAGCATGGGACGAAATCCCTGTGAAACAGCTGCGAAAAACTGTGGACAATTTTCCAAAACGCCTCAGAAAAGTTATCGCTGCCAATGGGGGCTATTTCGAAGTTGTTTAACTCATTTTGAAGGTTTTCTTATGTTCTTTCTTATGAAAAAAAAAACATTTATTGTTCTTTATGGCACCGGGATATTGGTATTTTTGAGTGTCTCCGAACTTTCCGGTCACCCTGTAGAAACATCATTAACCCTTATCCCCTCAATCACCTGTCAGCAGAGGATATTTTCTTTCCTCCATCTGAACACTTACATTCATGGCAACATTACATGGCAATAGGTTTTTCCCAGCTGCATTTTAAAGTAGAACCTCATTCCTTAAACGTAGCTGAGGTGCTTGAACAATTTGAACAACAACAAAAAAATTATATTTTACGATTTTCGCACTGAACTCGTTCTGACAAGCCTTGAAGAATCTGGAAGTATATTGGTGGTTGAAAAATCTTGCAATATTTTCTCAAGGTCAAATTTATCAGCACTGGGTGGACCAATCCCAACCATTTTGCACTACAGGATTATTTTTCCTTTCACCTCGGAGAATCTACTGCTGAAATGAAAATGAGCAAATAGTCATTTGAAATTCGTCTCGAAATCTGCCTGGTCCGGTTTTTCAACGTCGAACGTTGAAATTACACTAGGAGCTCAGGAAGAAAGACCGTAGAAGCACATACACTACTCTTACAAAATGAGTCAACTATGAAGTTTCAAAGCAATCAAATCATCATCTGCCCTCTATGGACTCTTTGCAACTATGGTGTCTATTGAGAATTGATGTTTCTATAATACAGTATGTTTCTGCATGTGCATCTTGTTCAAATTAAAATGAAAGGTTTTTGAGTGTAATTTTAAATTCCTAATCTGGTCGTGCGCCATGACACTTGGTCAATTTTTGCGACGCAATAATTCCATATCAGCAAAACATCAGTTTCCTTTATTGGCCAGAAACGCCTCTGACTTCAATCCAATGGAACATATTTAGGATGACAAGAATGTGAAAAGAAGCAACTTTCCTTAGGTGATCAATTGTCCAAGGCTGTACTGTAAGTCTGGTAACCACTCAATATTCACACGTGTCAAAAGTTCAGTACATCAAGAGCATGCCACAGAGTGAATACTGCTATTGCAACCAATGGTGGTTCTATCCATTACTAGTCCTGTGTACAACAGTGTACTAGTCCTGATTTTTCAATATTATGTTTCTTTCTTAACTCTAACTAAATCAAGTCTTTTGAGAATAAATGCAATTTTCGTTTCATAAGTGGTATTCGGTTCTATTATGTTCACTATTTTTTAAGGTTCTGTACAAAGTAGGTTCAAAAAGTTTCCGGATTGATGTCAATCGAATACCTGCACATCACGAGGGGTTTTGCATGGATGCATACAGTAGCCAGCGCGTGGCCTTCAGAACCAGTTCTTAGGTGCAACTCGTTGGGAGTAGACAGCCCAAAACATGTCGTCTTTTGAGTCGCGAGAGAACATGAAGTTTTTTAACTAGGCAAGACCGCCATGGAAACAGTTGTCGACGTCGAAAAGTATTCCTTCCTACATGGGGTATGTGTCAGTGGCAGACTTGCCTAACAGCATTCAAAACGTTCACCCGCAGCTCAATGCGCGACATACCTTTCCGACGAGTAATTCCTATGAACTGGATCTATACGCCGTCATACAAGATGTCACGTAGTGTGCTCCGCCACGAAATTGTTCTCCTTTCTACTGTTCTGACACAAAATACATTATGATTTTTGTAATCAATGCGGAAACTTTTTGAAAATACTTCGTAGATCTGCGTAGATCGCTTCCAGACAGCGATGCGTTCGAAATGTAAGCAGTTCTCAATGTTCCCAAATTGGAGAAATTGGAGAAATAGATTATATGGGGTCAGAGGTAAATTTCAGAGGATCGATGACAGTTCACGTCTCATCTGTGCTAGCCTCGCAGAGGTGAGAGTAAGCTACCGTAGGATATAACATGTCTCTGGGTTAGCACTCCCACTGCTAATAAGCTTTTGATCAACAGCATGATTTCTCCTGAGCGAGTGACACATTGAACTGGTGCACATTCTTCTAGAACGCTGCAAACGAATGTTTTTTTTTTATTATTATGTTACTTTAATAAAGTTGGTTGAGGGAAATTATGCGAAAAACCGCACTCAATCCTTGAACTCAATCCTTTATTCTGGGAATCACATGAAAAGGCACAATCCACAACTTGCAGATGTAATATGATGCCTTACAGTCTAGGATAACAGAAACAACGTTCCTTTCATGGTTACTCATATTTAGCCAGAGACTCTAAGATTGACATCTAATGCATCAGAGAAAGAAATTGAACACTTATGTGTCAGTCAGGAATGTGAGATTATCACAACGTGCCAGGGTAAATTTTTTCCCTCAAGTGCTGGAAAGATAACTCAACCACTGTGCATTGTGCACATGTACCAATCACTTTCAACTCTATTTGGCACTTGATCACTTTCAAGGGAGTTTGCTTTTCCCATGCGGCATTCTCCAGGAAATGAAACAAGATTGCACATTGACTAGGGAGATTTGGCATGAAGAAAAGGGCAAACTTCAACCAAAGTAGGCTTATCCAACTTCTGACCTTCTTCTAGTGTGTTCTTCTCTTCAAATGAAGGGAGGCCACTTGATAAGACATCTAAACTGAACAGAGCCTCACCAGCTCCATCCTGGAATTCATCCAATGACAAAGACAATGAAGAATCCTCACCCTTCATGTCAAGTTCAAGAGAGGGCCTTTTCATTCCAGTCAAGGTTCCATTCAGAGTTGGAACTTCCATATGCCCATTGACTTGCAGAGGGCTATGGTTCATCTCAAACACTTGAATGACTTCTTTCATCTCCTTCGAAAACATCTTTTGTGCTTCTTCATCATCCTCTGCCCTTTCAGATATGAAGTCCACGTGAAAGGAGATAGAGGCATCCTTTTCAACCAAGATGCGTGCAGAGACGGGTGATGAGGGAACCTCTCCCTCTCCTTCACTTGAGGGCGTTGGGCTCATACTACCTTTTCTTGGCCGTGATCTCTTCATTCCTGTAGAGTCTGATCGCCTCAAGGATCTGTCAATGAGCAATCACAAAAGAACAACCATCATGGAATAAATCTTAGGTGAGAATGGGGTGAATGAAGAAAAATCTATCTACCAACCTTGGGGAGCTCTGGATGATATCAGAGTCTGAGTCATATTCTGTCCTTCCTCCTGGTAAGCTTTTACGACTGTTGTGATTATGATTGCCATTCACAACAGGAGTATAAGGAGATCCTGGTGCAGGGGAATCCTTGTTTTTTAATCGCCACTGAAGCATGTCATTGTGCATAGAGAGGCGCTTCTTTTCCTTGAACTCATTCCGAATCCTCTCCTCTAAGGCCAAATAGTTTGTCTCCCATTCTCTAAAAATGCATAAAATATTTTAACTTAGATTCCATTCAACAGTTTACATAAGATCACAGTTCATGACGAAATGTACTTTTGGACTTGTTCCCATTTGTTAATTTGAGCCTGGAAATCTTCATTCTGGGCAGTGAGACGAGCTATGGTGTCCTTCCATTGTAGCATCTCCTGCTCCTTGATCTTCCACAACTGTTGTTCACTCCTAAGCTGTTGTAATTCTCCACTTCGCATCTCCAGGACAGCATTTAGGGAATCCCTGTCTTTTTGCAAATCTTGGCATCGATTTGCAAGTGTCTAGCACAAAAATATCCAATCATGTTTCCACTATGCAGTCACCAGAAGGGCTATTTTGCACTACTACTTTCAAGTGTGTTTTAGAATACTGGAATATATGGGGAATGAGAAT
This sequence comes from Darwinula stevensoni, assembly GCA_905338385.1. Lineage (NCBI taxonomy): Eukaryota > Metazoa > Arthropoda > Ostracoda > Podocopida > Darwinulidae > Darwinula > Darwinula stevensoni. The sequence continues at coordinate 31,634 of CAJPEV010002869.1, read as the reverse complement.
ACATTTCCACAAAGGTTCATCCCAATATTTTTCAACTATTACATCAAAAATACTGGGAAAGTGCTAAAATTAATTTATAACTATGTATGACCATTTTAAATAAATGTTACAAAATGAAATGCATTGCAATGACTTAAAAAAGAATAGATGATAAAAAAATGAAGTAAGTAAAACACATGAAGCTAGATGATGAAAGAGTATAAGGAAGAATAAGAAACTAGCTTTCAGTCAAAGAATAACAAAAAGAGAATACAGGAAGGAGGGGACATTGGGATCACAAAAAAAAAAGAATCCTTGGTCCCTTCCTGTATTTTTTCTGCTGTCTTCCTGAAGAAAGGCTTTGACACAAAGCCACAGGGCTGGTAAAATAAAAAGTGAGCCATTCAAAATGTTACAATAAAATACATATTTTTTAACTGATTGACTTAATGAAATCATACCTAACATGTTCTTCAAAAGCTCATAAAATGTAATATGCCTGCAATCATGCATACTTGAGTTGTGGTAGATTTTGTGAAAATGGTCAAAATTCTGAGTGAACAGGCATGCAATTTGTCAGGCATGAGTTCACATTTAATTTTTGGCTTAAAAAGTCAGTTTACATGGATGGATCATCATGGATAGGACAGAGTTGAATGTGTATTTTTCATCATCCAAAAATGTCACGTGTGCAATAAATTTCAGGCATTCCCATGAAAATGTTATCAAATTATCCAGTGCAGGCACCTGTATATAACAAAAGCTTCAAATACCCTGCCTTTCTTTGTTTTATGATGTCACAGGATAGGTAATCAAACAATTCATTTTCACATGATAGGTCAATCAAACAATTCGTATCCAGATGGGACCTCTATGATATGAGTTGAATAGTTGTAATTTTATTTATTGGTCTGCCTCATCACATGGTGTGGGATTTTAAAAGTTTTTTGGTACACTTTGGTGTCCACAATGGAAAATTTGCATTTCTCAGGAATGTCTGGAATTTCCTGGGCACTTTCAGACAATGAAAAACACGATAACATCCTTTTTTAAGTTTTCACGATGGATTCATAGGAAATTATTTTTTATGCAAAAATCAAATGTGAATTCATGCTTTGCAAATCATAAGCCTGTTCACTCAGAATTTTGAAAATATATATAACACAGGCATGGGTAATTGTAGGCATATGAAATTTAAAGGGCTCTTGAATAACATATTTGGCAATCTCCCATTAAATTTTCAAGTCAATCCATGAGAAAATATGGATTTCATAGCAAAATTTCAAGTGGGTTTCTTTTTATTAGACAACCCTGTAGCTCTTTCATTCTCCATTGCCTTTAATTCCTTTTATTATCATCCCACTTCATGCATCTTACTTCCCTACTTCCTTTATTCTTACCTTTTTTTGGAACTGTTGCAGAGCTTGTTTTCTAAATCTTATTTTTTACTAGTCCTTTATAGGTTTGCCATTCTAAATTGCTAATTTCTTACCTGAATGCGAACATTAGTATCTTTCTGAAGACCTTGTAGTAGAGTCTCATGTTCTTTCTTGACATCCTCAAGAAGAGCCTCAGTTTCAGCCTTCTCCTTCCCCCACTGAATACTTCGAGCTTTGAGCACCTCATCAGCTTCCTTTTGGATCTGACGACATGCCTCCTCTCCTTCCTCCCTTAATCTAGTCAATTGCCGTTCAAACCTTTGCTCCTGGCCATGAAGAGCTTCTTTCAAGACTGTTTCATGTCTTTGTGTCACTATATGGGAAGAAAAATCAAGTTCATTTTTGTTCCCACCTGAAAATAGCTCAAACTATCAAGTTAAGTCTGTGCCAGGCCTTAAGTCATATATCTTACCTCCTTCCATTTCAGTTTTGTGGCTGTTGATGAGCGTGAGCTTCTCCTTCTCATAAGCAGCTTGAACTTCCTCCATGCGGGTCTCGAGGTTTCCTAGTCCCGTGGCAGTAATCAAATTGCAACTTTAGCAAAACCATCAAATGAGGTAATGATATCTCATGAAAGCTTGAAATCAAAGAATGCAAGCATTCTTGTTGCATACTGTTTAATTAATTTAATGCAGAATCGCAAGGAGTCACATCTTACCAAAGAAAGTTTGACTGTCTCGAAGCTTGGCTTTCGTGTCTTCCAGTTCTGTCAGGCACGAGTGGAAGCGAGCTTTCCATTCCTTGCATGTGAAAGCTTCGCACTGTCGGAGAAGGGAAGGTGATTACAAATCACTGGATTTCTGGATTCGTCAGACACCAATTTGTTTTTTCAGCCTTTCAAATCATTAAGTGCTGTAAAATGACTGTTGCCTTTCTTGCTTAGTCTTTCCTATTGACGTGTTTGACAAATAGAAGCCGTCTAAGGGTATGCAAACTTTTTTGTCGTTGGGGCCGCACGGCCTAAGAGCCATAGACAAGCGGGCAATAAAATTGAAAACTTGTATGGGGGGGGGGTTGGGATGTTGAGCGGAAACTTTACAATTCCATTACTGCGTGCCATTCGTCTTATTAAGCTCAGTCAGCCGACTCCCCACATTCCTAATACATCTGATTTTCGCAATGTATGGCGTGTTTCCGGTTTGAAACCTCTCGATTCGCCCGTGCATGTATATGCATGATCTGCAGGGCTTCCAGTCATCCTGCGCGGAACCTTAGTGCCTAACGAGGGGAATCCAATGCAACCCTCTACATCAGGGGTGCACAATTCAAATGGCTGTGAGGGTCATTTCCGATTTTTACTCACCTACCCCGGGCCGCAGCTGGCTGACCATAGCTGCCGCCAACAGGGCAGGAGTCATAGTAGCACTTACAACGCAACCAGACATGGCGCGCCGCGGACAAGGGCCTCGCGTTCCCCATGCGGCCCGCGGGCCGTATGTTGTACACCCCTGATCTACATAATGTGTGAAATGACCATCTCATTCCACATCAGGAGCTCAGAAAGACAAACAGTATTCCGCCAACGTCTACTAAAATCAAGGGAACACTGCGCGCAGTTAGCTGCGCCTTCGGTGGGCGGTTCAAGCCCTCTAAATCGGGCACCCCTGGTCCAAAGGGACATTGTCTTGCAGCTACCAAAACTGCATTACTGCAGTGCCTTTGTCATATCCATCTTGACTATGAATATGAATGAGTTTTTGAGAAGGCATCTGCGGTTGAGATAAGGAGAAAGTGATTAATCACTGCACAAGGTCAGCCAGCTGGTGCACCGGGTTTGGATCCTCCCTCGTGCCCGAATCCACCCGAGCAGCTGATCAAAAATCACAATCAACATGTCTTCTCACGCCTCACCTCTTCATTCATGTATCGGATGACGACAGCAATGGCATCGAATTTCATCGTGAGATCCTGCAGTTGCCGGGTTTTGGCTTCAGAGTCCCTCTTCCATCGTTCCATCTCTCGAGCATGCTTCTCCAGGACATCCTGGGGTCTCCCTCCCAATTTATTCCACTTCGATCCACTCAGATTCCCTTCGGGTTTCTGGGATTGTTCTGCAATAGGCACGAGAATATTAGATTTTGCTCCACAATATGTGGCAAAGTTAAGGAAAACTGGATCAGAAAAAAGAATGAGGGAATCGACAGCAGAAGTACACCCCAAGAACTACCAGAAACCTTATCTAACCTTTATCGAGTCGAAGGATGAGAGCAAACACATTTCCCATGTTTCTGAACATTAGAAAGATCATTCCGGAGAACCACACACGCTACATCAAGGATATGCGCGAAATGAGTACAGAATGGTTAGAAAAGGCGATGAGAGAATAAAACGAGGGGGAGGCGGTGGTGGGCACAGGGCAGGGCCAAAGACAAGAGGAAGCCCCTCGGCTCGGGGATTGCGCCATCATTTCCCCTCATGATTTATTCCAAAGTCAACTTCCGTAGATGCCAAAAGTGGTCCGAAATCCTGACGACCTTGGACCTAAGAACACACATCCCACTGTCACATGACGAGACGCATTCCATCTCTACTCTCGACGGACGCATTGTATAACGAGAGCGGCTCCGTTAGGGACAGTGTGTGGGAAATCGCTGAGTGAATTTCGGGGACTCTAGAGCAGCGACCGCTTTTAGACATTCAAACTGTACGAGGCCGTCAGTTACGGTCACCAACTCTCCCTTTATTCATGGGGTCGTAAACATTCAGGAAATTCAATGAACTCATCCTCGTGTCCTCCGTGCATTACTTTAAATATAAATCTCTATTCACAAGACTAGTCTCAATCTAGAAAACCTGCTAATTACAGATTGAGCTCACAAGAACGAGTCGCAGAGATCGTGTAAATGATTTTCCTTTCGCGTAGTCGCCCAAGGAAAGAATTACGCAAGTGATCCTTCTATTCGATCATCGATTGAGAGCTCATTATAACACCGAAGGGGGCTCGTCCTTTCATCGATGGCTAATTTCATCTCAACCTCAACGTGATGATGCATATTCTTCTTCCTGATCTCGGCACTTGTCTTCTGCAGTCTCGGTTCAAGTCGAGTACCCATGAATGACGATCGGAAGCGATGAGGAACGACAGGCGTGCAAGGCTAGGCCAGTGCATCCAATCGCTCATCTGAGATGAAGGGAATCCGAATAATCCGACCATGATGAGGGGGGGGGGGGGAAATGAGGTCTTGGGATAATGTGATGATTTCGGGTTCACCCGATCAGGGTCATAGTCCCAGTTTCCAGACAACGATAATAAACAGACCACCCATGCGAAGGCAACGGGGAGAGACGTGCCAGAAAATTAACGAGAAAAAAACTGCAAAGGCGGAAAAAAAAAGTGGGGGGGGGGACGACCCATGGTGGCTGAAATAGTCTTTCAAATATTAATGATGAAGAGGTATTCCAAACTTGACACAAATGTTACTCCTAGTAGAAAAGTAAGATCCAGGAGGGAACAGGTGTGGGGAAAGCTTCCGTGTCGCAATCCTCTTTCGTCCAAGAGCCTCTCGTAGACAAGGCCTTCATTGCATGCGTGGACAACGTTCGAGTATCCCGGGATTCTTCCTCGAGGCAATTCATATCCTTTCTCATTCCCCAAGCATATCATCGAGGGCAGGTTGTCGAATTTTCATGCCCTACGTAATGACCGCATGCTTCGTGATTCGGGGAACTTCAATAGAGTAGATTGCAAGGAAGGAGCCCCTGTATCGAACCGCGTAAAAACTCCAGAGACTTCGTATATATATCTATTTCCCCATTCTATCGGAGGCGCGAAGAAAAAGGCGATGACATTGCCCTGGATTGGATGGACGACGTTTCGGGTTGCGCAACCATGCGCGATTGATGACATACCATTACCCATTCCGCTGTTTCCACGTGCTTTCCACGGCCGGATTGGATTCCCTTCTGAAGGGATGTCACGGTTGGATTCCAGGCATAAGAGAGTAGCACACACCTTCCACCATTTATGGCACCTTTGATGCCGGGTGTAATGGCGCCCTTATCCTGTCACACCTCGGGGACTATTGTACGCGTCGCCCTAAATCCGGCAACTGAAGATACGTTCCCGTCCAAATTCGACAGTGAAAGGAGTCTTTTCCATGGAGTGGAGGTGTCCATGTCAAACGAAAATCCTTTCCTCGAAACTCGTAATGTGGGATTTATAAAGGCGCCTATTCTCAATGCCCTTGTCCAGTCAATATACTGTATTTCAGTGGCATCTAGACTCAGGAAGGGAAAGTCCACAATTCGCGAGTAAACGACAGGAACTTTGAAAGCAAGGTAAGCTTCTGTAGCTCGAGAAGGCAGTGGCAATCAGATATTACCGTTTTCTGTTCGTGTTTCAGGCAGTCTCGAATTAATTGGCGTCTGAACATCTGTCTTGACATATTTTTGGGAATGAGAGAGATTAAATGAAGAATCTCTCCGCATATATTTTCTGCTCGGCTCCAAATGACATTACAAAAGTTATCACAAAGAACGTGATACGAACACTCGACAGCGTACGGAAAGAAAAATGTGCAGAAAAAATTTATCAAGAATACAGGGGTATGCGATGTATAGTACTAACGGTAAATGCGTAGTAAATGTAGAGTTCATACCGAAAAGGCCATCCTTTGCCTCACCTAAATCTTCGATGAGAAGCATCCAGAGTTGGATACGTGTAGCGAGATCCATTATGCTTCATGATTTCGGGTCACGTGAAATAGGGGGAGGGAGAACAAAAAACCGCACCTGGATGGATCCATTCTCAACTTAAATCGAGATCACTGTTCTACCCACACATGATGCATCATTCACAAGGAATAGAGATCGCCTTTCACCGTGGGCACGGGCGGAGGTGTTCTTATTCGACGAGAGAGAAAGACTAACTAGTCAAGGCCTGAGCTCTGACTTATCACTTCTGTCCTGTGCAGCCTGGACTGGTGGAAGGGGAAAGGCTGACTCCCCTTACGTTACAAAGGGCTACTCCGCTTCACCTCCCTTCAACGGACACGCATACACACACTTCACGTGCGACGAGCATGAAGACATTGATCCATCCTAAACGGCAGCAGTCCTTCCGACTCGTCAAATGCGTCAATCAGTCGGAATGTGAAAGGGGACGAAGAGTTTTCAAAAGGGAGGCTATCATTAAACCCTTTCTCCCTTCCCCTCTCCAGGCTCATTTGTTATGAAGTTATGCAGTCCCATGGATGATCAGGTCACAGACAAAGGTCAAACCTCAAGGACGTGAATAGGGCCCTTTCCAATCCATTGACTCTGGGTCATGCCAAACTCGTAATATGAAGTCCCGGCAAAAGGTGGTTCTCTCCTCAAGGTAAATTTCAGCTGTAACTACACCATTCCACATGAGACTGCACGAAGGAGAAGCAACAAACAGGATGGATTTTCTCTCCTGGATCTCCTTGATCATCCAGTCGAAACTCCTAAAAGTCCTCATATATTGCATACTGAATCAGAGGAGACGAAGAGAGCCTTCCAACGATATAGAATGCACAGTGACAGCAGCGAGAAATTTCAAGTGACGGACAAAAAAATAAAGGAAGTTGGGGGAACGCTCCGATTTTTTCATATCTATTTATAGGAATGGGATAATAAAGCACCGACTTGTTAAACTAACGAGTAGCAGGCTGGAAAGAAAAGGAGTAGCAGTGAAAAAAGTGCCGGTGTAGAATGATTACAAGGTTGGAAGAATGTGTTCTCCCCATTTGACTGTTGCTCAATCCCATTTGGATCTGGGGATACGTGCTTGGAATAACGGAGGTAAAGTAGAGTCTCGACTGGACCAAACTGGATTTCTTCTTTCCAATCATGGCAACACATCCATCATTCTCTTAGCCTGCTCTACGCAGAGGAAACAATGATGAGCAAGAGTAACGCGAGATGCACGTGCTATTTCACAACTCTTTTTTGCCCCTTTCCCTCACTTTGCATACATCGTCCCGTAAATTGCACGTAGATGACGGCAGAAAAACACGTTCATAGCAATGTTATTCTGCTTCTCGACCCTCAGAGACGAAAATTTACGCCGACTTTTAAATAGGAGGTAAGAGATGACCTCGCAGTATAACGGAATAATCGAATAATTTCTTGAGTTACTCTTCCAGGAAGCAAGGCTAGCAAGACGCGTTGGATTCGTCCTTGAATTACCCTCACGCCCAGTATTTCCGAAGTTTAACTCTGAATAGGGATGGTTCGATGGAAAGGAAGGGAACTCACTGTCCTTGTTCTTGGGGATGGTGCTTGGAAAAGAAAAAGAAGTTCCACCACCCGATGACATTCGACGAGGGATCCCTCCTAGAATAGAGAAGAAAAAAAATAATAAAGAGCACACCGCCCTGACATCTCGGGGACAGAGGTAGAACTAATGAACTCCCTCTCATCAGACTAGGGCATGTTCCAAAAGTTACAGAAAGGTGTTCAGCGAAAAAAAACTTTCACCGCCTACTCGATCGCGGGTCAGGTCCACAAAACAGAAACGACTCTTTCGTGTTCAAGGTTGAGCATTAATGCCACGCCTAACCGTGGGTAGGACGGTAATTAATAACTTCGCCGGCTTGTTTCCTTTCTCTGGGTGGGCTCACACAAGACGTGATCATGCCATCGATCTCCTTCTCCCACCTCCAACCCCCCCCCCCCCACCCCCTGCACGATCGTTCACTTTCGTTGGCGAAAGTTTAACTTTTTAATCTTTAAAACTTCAGAAAACTGGAAATGAGGAATTGATGGGGTTAATTGTCGTCGTTCGAGATCAAGGGGAGAGAAGCAGAGCGAGACGACCTGTCAAAAAACCACAATAGATTTTTCTTCTTTCTCTTGGTCACTTGAGTATTTTGGAATATTGGGAAAGAGATGAGAGAAACTAGGCCAGTGGAACCCTCACTATTTTCGGATCCTTCCCTTCGCATTGTCCCTTCACCACGAACAACATTTTTTTTTTCTCCTGGGATGGCACCTCCCAGACGGAGAAACTAATAAAGTATTTAAGTACCTGGAATTGTGGCAGGATACCGAGTATGAGGGTAATGGATGTTGCAAAATTCTATATTTGCTATCGACGAACTTACCGCTAGGACCGATGGGTTCTGAGAATTGAGAAGCCTTGATCTTCTCATAAAAACGCCCCAAGGGAGAAACAATAAAAAAATTAATACAGGACGCCCCATAAAGTATTTGACATTGAAAAACGAAACTTGGTAGTTACGCAGTGCAAATATGAAAGCTTATTAAAGGCAAATGTCAATTTCAAAATTATTACACAATGTGTTTAAAATATATATTTAAAAAATTCTGCCTTTTCTAAAATTCAACTATAGGATGACTATGAGTGGTATGAAAATCCTGGAGAGACTTAACATTTCTTTATTCTCCGAAAATGAACGGGTGGTGCTTTATCATGGGACACACCATTATTGGTCCGCATTTATTTAATTTGACAATCATTACTGCTGAGGACTACCTGGACACGCTCGAAAATTTTTCTTTGTGAATTGCAATGATTGGAATTACAAGATCAGGTAATCATCCAACAGGATGGCGCCCTAACTCATTACGATTGTCAGGGAAATTGGGGCCAACGTAGCCTTCTAAAACAGGTGGATTAACAGAAGGGGAAATCTTATTGAGGGGACCTCTGAATTCCTCTGAATTAACTGGATTTTTACTTCGGTTACTTGGCACTTGCTCGCATTCTCATTTTGCCATTCGACATGAGGCATGAAGACTTTCCCACTGCGACGGGGAACGGCAACACTGGGAGATATTAATTGAATAGGAAAGAGCAGGCGTCGCATGATAGCAATCAAATCTGCAGAAATTAGACAAAAGTGAGAGAAAACGGTTACATCAGCTGTCTCGAAGGGACTGTTTCCCACCTTTAGGCCTACTCACTTCATTACGAGCCCAGGTCACGTGACATGGTTACTTCGACAAAGTCGATAGGAATATTTTTCTCACTTTCCCAATTGAAACCCACGATTTTGTCTCTGGGAAAAGGAAAGCTTGTTCTCCGAAATTTTCCGGAGTATTTCGGGTATGAAAGTAGAAAGCAAGAAGAAATAAACCAAGTTCGGAATCCATCATTTTGACGGGGCTGGGGGGGGGGGGGGGGGGGGGGGGGGGAAAAAAAGCATTATTTAGAGCGATAGGTCCATAGGAATGGGAAATGAGATTTCCCCAATCCAAGTGCGACAAGGCATGGCGGTTCTTTCTCATCCTTGAAGAAAAGCAGAGATATGACAGCATCAAGGACAACTCATGGAATTCAAGGCATATCTAAAGCCATGTCACGTGGTGACTTCATCATAAATTTTTGTCGTGTTCTGGCTTTGGAATAAAAGCACAAGATGTGAGTACTGGCGAGATAATCTTTCTTATAGGTGCTGCAATTGCATGGCATAATATTGGTGCTGCTTAAAAAAATCAGTCATGCCTTAGTTATACAAAATGGCATACGTAAAAGAGTCTGCATTTGAAAGAAAGTACAGAAAAAAAAATCGAAAAAGGCCTTCGTGAACTAGATCCTCAGGGTTTAAAGCGCAAATTGTACGTGAGAAAGACATGAAGTTGGCTGATATTATTAGGATAATAATCTTATCAACTGGGAAAATTGACATGTATTCAATATCCAAGTTCAGAAAAGAAATTGTACAAGATATAAATAAACCATTTTCTGGCGTCAGCTCAATGACAGTCCAGTGGTGCCCAACCCGTGGCCCGCGGGCAAAAAGTGGCCCTCGAGGTGCTTACAAGTGACCCGCAATAAATACCCTCAGGTTTCCTTAAAATAGTCTCCCATAAAACTAGTGACTGCATCTGGCCCGCGATGGCAGTGGGAGTGAGCTATGTGGCTCCCTAGCCGAAAAGGTTGGGCACCACTGGTTTAGAGAGATGAAACCCATCTACGAGCTTTGACAGCGACACTTTTGACGACCAGCAAGGGGATTTGGGAAAGGTGAATTGAGAACAGAAAAATCAACAACTGCGTTGCCGCATTCCTGGAGCAAGTCGCAAAAAAAAGAATACGAAATCAGTAGTTAAGTGAGAATGCGGGAGAAGTAGTAATTCTCTTCTGGGGTCTTGAGAAAACCAAGGTATACGTTACAAAACCCCGATACATAAAGAAAGACAAAGGATAAAACTGGTCTTCACATTTCAGCCATTTCTGGAGAGAATGCTGTCAGCTGTATCAGGACCCATAGAAAGATAATTATGAATTACTGTACGTCCTGTCAATATTGCGTACTTGATTGCTACTCTAAATAGGCATCCACTTCCACCTTCGTTCGCGTGAAGATACACTAGGCCTGTAATCCCAACCCCTTGTCTATGTTTAAAAAGAGACTGAGGAAATAGACCCAGTGAGCACGCAACATTGATTGCAAGCTGATTCAACATGTGGTGCTACCTGGGTGTTCTCAATGAATGTAATGGGTCAGAATAGGGCAATACGTCTACTGGATGAGGGTTCGGGTCTTGCCAAGCGTCTGGACTTAGCCTTGTCAGCCATCTTTATATCGATCCTAACTCTATCGAGCTCCGAGGAACTCACCGTTGAGTCTGGTAGTCTCCCTGCTGGACAGTATAGAGACAGATTTTCGAAAGAACCCCTGAGGGCCAGCCCCACTGACATGGGGCGGTGGGGCCTTCTTGCCTTTGGGTAGGGTTGCAGGTCGAGCTGCCCTCGTCACTCTGCCCAGGAAACACAAGAGAAGGAGGAAAAACCCAATGATGCCGCATGCCAGGTCTAACAGGATCCGGACAGACCAAAATCCAAAATACAACACAAGGATCAAGAGAGTTTCCAGCCGAGAAGTGAACGGGGTGGCAGTCATAAAGTCCCATGCAGGGACTCTCAACATTTGACCTATGAAACCAACAAGACCTCTTATGAACTAGAAGCAAGGTAGTCAACAATGAAAGGCCTTCTCTATTCATTTACTTCCCCCTGAACGAAAGGGAAAGAGCCGTCGAGTTCCACGGCTTATAAGCAGGGATTTTTTTCTAAAGTAGGGTTTATTTTTTCCCACATCAATGTCGCTTATATCGGGCCAGGGCCTCCCATGACGGGGGCCAATTAAAGTGATTCTGGCCAGCTTTCGCGGTTTCTCCAAAACTGGCCGTAAATCAGGCCAGAGGAATCATCATCTTTGCCTATCTTGTCTCTCTCTCCCCTGACGACGACCGCACCATCACTCATCTGTCGGAAATTTGAGCGTCAGTGGAAAAACGCACACTTCCGTTTCCGACTCACCTTATGCTCGTGGTATCTTTGACGGAATTGGCCGTGGAAGCGACACTGCGATTAGAGGCATTTGACGGAGGTCTCGATGCCCCCACCACCCCTTCCATCAATCGACTCAGAACTTCTCGTCTCGGTCGACTTTTCCCTTCTTCTTGGTTCTTCTTGATCGAGCTCATCACGTCCTCCCATCGACCTTTCTTCGTCTCTTGCGTCGATTTCTTCTCGGGGTATTTCAATTTGGAAGATGGATCCCTCTTAATTTCTCTTCGAACTTTCACAGCTTTCTCTTTATTGACGACAGTCGGAAGAGCACCGCTGGGGATCTTGGAATCAGTAGAAGAACGATGTATGACGGTCAAGTTCCCGACGGTGATCTCTTCAGGGCAGAAATCGCTGACCATCCCACTGCTGTCCATTTCGGATTGACTGGTAAGAACCCGACTGGAAGGGTTTGAATTGACGGCCAGAGGTCGATTGCTTATCATCACAATGCTCTCGGGTTCACCTTCACTGCAACAACTGCTGTAGAAATCGGAATCCGTCAATGGATCAGGTTGAGGTCGCATTAACCTCTGACCCAGGACGAAAGACTTCGATGCTACAGTCGGCGAATTTCCGGTGTCCGTACCTATGCAGAGAAAGAAAGAGTGCGGGATGAAAACGTCAACGCTAGCCGGCACCCTTCAGAATGAGGACTTTATAGGGGGATCTTATCGCATGCGGGTGAGAGATAGTGTACGAGTGTGTGAACACGATAAGAGCCACAAAGTAGTGACAAACGAGTTAGTTCCCTTGTTTGTCATTCTCTGCCAACCGCAATTTAAAGATCTTCCCGCTTCGTCAACTGGCAGCATTCTACTGTAAACAGGCATAAATCACACGAACTATGTCGCATTTGGATTGCATAGCTACCACATTCCCTTTCGCTACAATCGTTCCACTTATTTGACAGGTCTGCAGGGGGATTTGGCATACCAAGGGTAATTGACGAGGTGGATGAGGCCTAGAAGCAGCAAAGGAGAAAGAGAGAGGAGAGAAATGGCATATTAGGACGACCCACTAACCTTCATTTTCCGCATCTCCTTGATATCCATCCCCATCGATACTGGTAACACTCGTTGCGATGATCGGGGGCATGGGTTTCCCATCGGTGCACGTATCTCCTTGTCCATTTCCGTTCAGGACATCCTCCTTATTTCCACTCGGGTAGCTCTTCAATATCAGCTGTTGCAGAAGGTTCTTATTGCCAGGGGAATTTAAAACTGACGTTGACACGTTGCTATTCCACGACTCGCTCATGATATCGGAATTCACACTCGAGACCATGTTGAGGAGACCTAGGGATTCCCCTCCATCACTGCTTCCAGTTGGGCTGGATTCTGCTTGAATGGGAGAGAGGAGTTGAACCACGTGGGGTTGGGCGAATAAGCCGTGACGTGGCGGGCAAGTAAAATATCTGATGCCATTGACTGAGCCGTCGTTTTTCCCACCGGGATTGTCCAATTCTATGCCACACCAATCCCCCGGATGAAAGAAAGTTCGACCGTAGAAACGAAGGAAGCCTGGCTGCTGCCCGTCCACCACAACACGGCAACCGAGTTTCTTGTGCCAATCTTCAACTCGTGTTCGGCTTTGGATTTCGGGTTGCAGACTAGTTTTCCTCTTCACATGATCCGTTGAGGCTGTGAAGGTGGAATTCAAAGTTTTTTTCTCAACTGTGATGATTTTGTTGAGATCTTGGCCTGCTATTAGGTTGTGCAAAGGAGTGGAATCGCATCTGAACCCAGATGTTTGCTTAAGCACCTCTTCTCGAGGCCAATTGCTTGTTTCCACGCAATTGACGAGGCGGCAGGAGGAGGCCGAGGGGAGATCCTCTTTGGTCTTCTTCTTCTTCGAGCCTTCCAGGCAAGGCGACGAAGACACCAAGAAGGTGGAATTGTGCGTATCTCGTTTCGGGGCTCTCACAAGTGTCTGATTTAGTCTCTCTGGCCGAGACCCTTTGTTACGATTCGAAAGCGTGCACGTAGAGTTCAAGTTGTCGACAGAAGCACGACCAAAGCAGAACTTGTCTCTTTGGTCAACACCTTCATGATGGCGGCGATGAAGTCCAGCAGAAAGATTGTCCACAGAGTTGGTCGGAGCCGACAACTGGGGAATGGCCGATGATCGACACCGAACACCACCTGGGACTGGAATCTATAGAAGGAAAAACGAGGTGAACAGGTTTATCTTCATCTCTCGATCTCTCTTTCTCTCCATATAAATATGTCACTGAACATTTTTCGCTTCTCGTCACGAGCACTTTCTCTTTTGAATGTCATCAACCGTTACCAAAAGCAGGATCATGGTATCTAAAGATAAGCCAAATACGGAATACGGGTGAGGATAGGTGAGAGGTGCTCCTGCAAGCACATAATGCACTCGAGGAACAGAGAATGTGCCCGTCCATTCACTGTCACAAGAGGCGCTGGACTGGATACCTCGGGGAAAGAAGAGGAGGAAAGAGGAGCAGCACGTGAGCAGGAACACACGCACAGGCTATTTCAAGGCCGTCACTACGTTTCAGCGCAGGTTTCGCCCTTTTTTCTATCTACCTCTCCCTTTTTACACAGTGGTTTTGAAAACGCAGCACATGACGCCTGCCTGATGACGAAGAGGAAGATGATGAAGGGCGGCCTATGGTGTTTAAAAAAGAGAGGGTTCTCATTTCCGACCTTCTCTTCGGCCTACCCCTTAATGAGAACCCGCAGAATGAATCTTCCGAGTCCTCCCAGCTCTCACTCGCCATATGCCTCACGTCTCCAATTCCCAAGAGGCCTAGCCAAACCGATTTCCGTTTCGTGTCTATCCGTATAAATACGGGCACGTGGGAATGAAGCTTGCCAATAAAAGCACGGTGACTGGAGCCAAGCCTGAATTGACTTCGGATGTCGCTCAACACCCCGAGAGATAAGCTCAATATTAGGAGAGTACGTGAAGAATTTGTGTAGGCCTCGGGAGGAAACACACTTTCACTGGATCCAGGAAGGCGTTCCGCCTACACATCTCTTCAGTCTCTGCTCGATTGGGCAAGAATTGCATGTAAATGCCTCATTACCGAAACTCAGTGAAATTCTCTTGCCGTAATAGAAAGTTAAATACAGGTACATCTGTGTTTGGTCCCCGATGAGGTCATCTGTTGTACTATACACACAATCCAGTGTTTGATGTTTTCATTGGGGTAGAAATGGAAAGACAGCTGGAGTCAACAAAGACCGAATGCGCAAATCGGATTAGAAAATTAGCCCGATGAAACACTCTCACTCTCAAGGTCAAGAAATCGGACATGGGAATGGAATATTGTCAATGCGAACAAGAGAAGCACCTGGGTGTGGGAGGGTGAGGAAGCGGAAGTCTCACGGGTACGGGAAGAGAAAATGAGACCGCTACTCAAAGAAAAGCACAAAAGGTGGCCTGAGCATTACAAAAGGGAGGAAGGCAGCGAAGCACACGATGCAAAAGCTGAGGGAAGGCTGGAAGGCCCAGGACAGTCAAAAGGAAACGGGACACAAAAGAGCTCGGAGGCTGTTGACTGACAACAGCGGAACCACGCCAGCTAAGTCCCTACACTACTGTTCTGTATATTGGTGGGGGAATCCCTGAACAGAGAACGACTGCCAATTTTCACGGTCGTCGGCGCAAGCCGAAACAGAAATACTCGTATATGTGTGCGTGATCGGGAGCTGTCTCTCCCACTCGGCTCATGAGCACCTTTCAGCCAAAGGATAAACGGAGGTTGTGAGTGTCGGTAGATGGAGAAAGCCGGGAAGAGGGAGAGAAGGGAGAGAAGGGGAGAGAAGAGGAGAGAAGATGAGAGTAGAGGAGCGGAGAGGAGAGGAGGAAGGAGGAGAGAGAGAAAGGGAAAGAGAGCTAGCTCTATGAACTCTGCATTCCGTTGATGGCATGTACGAATATATAGAGCAAAATCTATATTCCGGAGTAAAAGCAAGCTAATGCTAAGTACCCTATGGGTACTGTAGAAGCGAGAAGAGAACGACTTCCCGAAGTAACACCCACCATTGCAAGCATGAAGAGTGGGGAAGAGGAAAATAAAGCAACCAACTTCACCGGTTTCTGGGCGAAAACTAAAACTGAAACCCCGACTCCGTCTCCACATCCTCTGTGGGAAGAGATGAGTCAGCGTTGCCATGACAACCATCTCCATTGGATTTCTCAACCCCTCCCCCCCCCAATCCGATGTCCTTTCTTCTCTTCGACAGACATAGATATAATGCGTGAAGTTCGCGTTCATCAGGCTCACATCTTCAGAAGCCTTCATCGGATGCTAATGTACATCTTACATTGCCTACTGCATATCCAAACACGTGGCTTTCAAACCGGTATGAACGATGTAGCCGAAGGGAAGGTCAAGTGCAGAGATGGAGTACCCGATCAAAACATCCGTATATGGTTCTCCAAGTTAGCTCATTAGGAAGATATTCCATGACATGAACCCTCTTGCCTCGCATGTCTTCCCCTCGTTCGAAATAGAGTACCTCCCTTCTCCGAGCGTTATCATTACCCTGCATTAGCACGGACCCACCACAACCTTAGACGAGGAAAAGCACCCTGCAGAGTGCGAAGTTGCACAAAACAATCGTCTTGGACGACACTTCATCGACTGAAGTGTTGCCTACATAGGGAGGATTTCCGTCTCGCTCACACATGCCCCGATCTCAAAACACTGGAACGAAACTTGGCTCCAAGTTTCCGTCCTGCAAATTGCAGCTATGCCAAAACCTCGCGGCACAGAATACAAACGTCTCTTTTCGCAAAGCCACTTTACACCTCGTGTTTCCCGCTGCAAGGATTACTGTATTCTACATTCTCTGCCGCCCATTGTCATGATTCCGGTTCCGCATAAAGGTTAAAAAGACAAGCAAGGAAGAAGGTAGGCAGGAATAGAAAACTTTTTACAAAGGTTCACCGGTCCAACATAGATCTACGTGACGGGACTGGTAAAGGAGAGAAGAAAAACCGGATAACCTTGACAATCGAAAGGTCACGACAGCGGACACGGCAGACTGTTACGTTCCTGGAGGACGAATGATGTTGATTAAAAATCCTATAATAAAAAAAACAATGATACAAAGGGAATAGGTGGGGGGTATTCGGAGACGTGATGAAACAACAGACTAGAATACATCCGGAGGGGGGTTCCGCATCCTATTGTGATACTATTAAATGAGGCAGCCCTATGGTCCAGTTGGTCCAGCTTCCTGCCTCCGAATTGAGCCTTGAAATGCTTTTTCTCTGTCCCTCACATCCGGCAAGCCACTATATTTAGCCCCATACGGCGGCAATATGTGCAGGCTAAGCAGCAAGAAATTGAGTAGACGGTCGGGAGTCGGTGCAATTTTCATTCCATCCCTTTGACCTCATTGTAATTCACCGAACGACCTTCGTTTAATCGAAGCATTTACGGAATTATCTCGCCGATGAAAAGGAGAGGAAATCGGGCATAGCACTGTTATGGAACTCACCCTGGACATGATTAACGACCGGAGGCTTTTCAGGAATTCAGGAATCGATCACGCAGTCCTCGTCACTTCATCGACCTGAAACACGGAAAGACTGCCTGCACACATGGAAGGAATTAGAGCGCACAAAGGCGACAGAACCAGGAGCGGAGGGGGAAGGGAAAGAAGCTATAAGGAGCTGACAGACACAAGAGCAAGAGGAAGAGGGGGAATACGAGTCATTTCCAGGCCTCAGGGCATCACCTGTCTCCCTCTGGGACTGGGAATGACCAAGATGCAATCATTACGGTCTCGGACTAGGCAGGCAGCCCCTACGGCTGTTTCTATCCCCTCATTCTCGCCCGCTTCTCCCATTGCTAATCGACCAAATCCATTAAGCAAAAGTGCAAAACTTTAAACTGGAGTATAACAACAACGGCGTTGCGAGAGAACTTCACCCATATGCCACGCACACAGAAGTCTAAGGGCGGGCACGCACCAATGCATCATGGCATGAAAGAAACCCCTTTCGATGAAGGACAACTTCATGCTTCTCCATCGGTGCATGACAAACCCAGCCTGAAAGCCCTCTTACCGTTACGGAATGATGCCCCGAATGAAGGAGCATCGCACCCAAAAAGAATTCCCTTCTTGTTGAAACTCTCAAAAGTAATGGCCCTCAGGATTCCGTAATGTTTGTTGATCATGTCACTTCTTTCGTGGAGCCGTGAAGGGGAAACAGATGAGTGGAGAAATCATTTCAGAAGGTGTACGTAGGAGAGTACTTGACCTGCACCGCACTCGGTTGCGAAATCTCATTACGGGAGGGTATTCACGTTCGGACGAGGTCCCTGACCCCGCCAACGTTCCGGATCAACACCGATGGACCACATAAAAAAAGAAGAAAAACACGAGCGTGTGTGTCACTGTGATGGTCACGTTATTCAGACGGGTCTCGAACGCAACGTTCGTATTTCTTAGGCTGACCTGACATCAGTCTACCGTTACGCACGTTGGTGGAACGGGGAGAAAAAGAAAAAGGAAAAGATATTTAGAGCGATAGGTCCATAGGAATGGGAAATGAGATTTCCCCAATCCAAGTGCGACAAGGCATGGCGGTTCTTTCTCATCCTTGACGAAAAGCAGTCACGAAGAAGATAATCGAGATTTTTTTTCTTTCTCTATTCTTCCTTTCCCCGCAATCTCCTGGATTATCCTCATAGGTTTTCGCGAGGTCGACCATGCAAGACATTTTCTCGCGTGACAACAGAAAGACGTAAAGAGAACAACAAAAAACTCGCTCATAAAAAAGATTGCCTCATTTCCCAGCCAAACTGATAGAAATATGTTCTCGAATATTGGAGTTATCGTTCAACAGCGGACTGAAATGAGTTTAAGGAACCCATGAAGTTACATGTCCCCCTCCATTCCAATGTTATTTATGGCGTCTCTGGGCCGCATGACAATGTACGCCAGGTTCGTATTTCGCTCATAATGATGACTCTGGGCTTTCCAACTGGAAAGGTTGGTTGCTCAGGACTTTCCATTGCGAAAAGCTTCGATTCTATTCTCTCGGAATCACTGGGAGGGAGAAGAGTTTAGGGAGAATGTAGCTAACTTACAGCAGTCACTCGTCACGGATGGAAAAAAGTGGCATACTTCAACTAAATCTGGAATTAAACATGCGACGTAATTCGTCGGAGAAAAAACCTGCCGAAACTTCTACTCAACCATAGAGCGTAAAGCTGTATGTCAGACCTGGTATGCTCTATCGCATCGCTCTGAACGAGCGAGACCATAAGCACGAGTATCTTTTTCAAGGAATTGCGGTGCGCAGTACATTTCGAATGCACTATTATATGGCCTTGGATGTTACATTATGCACTTACCCATACAATGGAGAAAAGAACGGCACGAATTCACATGGAAAGCTGCAGGGTCAGCGGTTGGAGAGCTACACTCACCATAAATGGCGTTAAAGACACGAAGGGGCAAGGGAGAACAAGCGCGCAGGTCACATGGTCCACAGGAACTGGGCGGTTTCAATCGATTAACCTATCACCTTACTGCGATTCGCTCTAAACCCTCCTTCTCCAGCAGAGATGCATCTTGAAAAGTCGAACACAGTAAGACGAACGGGGGGGGAACGAAATTTGACTCTACCGCAGTAGGACAGCGACTGAGGAAGCAGGGATGCGCTCCTAAGTGGGTCTGCGGGAAAAACGGCCGTAGAACCGCGGACCCGATCGGATCTTGCATCCCTGAATACCGACACGCTGCGTCATCAGGCACATGTCGTTCCCCATTGCCACGAGTAACCAGTTGAATCAAGTGTTACGTAGACATATCCTGTGAGTACTTGAAAAGGGTCTGGTCTAGCCTACCACTAAAACCTACGAAAATGAGTGGAGTGCCTGCTGCAGGTTGGAATGTCCATAACGTGGGAATAGAAATGACAACGGGGGGTCCACATTGCCCCCCTGGTCTAGAATACCTAACTACGATTGACCAACTCCTGGTCCATCAGAAGGTGGAAATATTGGAAGCCATAACCACCTTTGAGACTGCAAACAAGTACAGCATCAAAAATAGTATGGGACAGAAGATATATTCCGCTTCTGAAGACACTGATTGTTGCACAAGAAACATTTTGGGCCCGTACAGATGTTTTGAGCTGCAGGTTCTGGATCATCAAGGTCGAGAAGTGATACATCTGAGTCGACCTCTCAATTGCGACTCCTGCTGGTTTCCTTGCTGTCTTCAAAGACTGGATGTTTATTCGCCACCTGGCACATTAATTGGAGTTGTCAAGCAGGAATGGAGCATCTTGTCACCAAAATTTACCATTCAAGATGCAGCTGGCAATGCTATATTACTGATTGAAGGACCCATCTGTACATGGAGCATTTGTGGTGATGTGGAATTTCAAATTTTGACCCTGAGGGGTGACAATATTGGTCGCATAAGCAAGCAATGGAGTGGACTACTCAAAGAAGGATTCACAGATGCAGACAACTTTGGAGTGACATTCCCAATGGATCTGGATGTGAAAATGAAGGCAACTCTACTTGCAGCTACTTTCTTGCTTGATTTTATGTTTTTTGAAAAGAAGGGCAGGAAGGAGCGTGATACACCAGGCATGTTCTGAACACCTTTGGTTCCAGTGCCATCAAATATCTAGGCCTAGTCCTTGGAAGTGTTCTGTAACAACTACAAGTGCACACAAAAGAACTCTAATCACTAGAGGGTGAATTTATGTGCAGACCATATTTTTTCAGCTTTATCACATGCATACATTATTGTTCTATTCGCTGTTATTCCTCACACCTGTAGGAGTAATATAAGCCCTTGTAAAATCATTTTGATTCACATATCATTGAAACAGGGCATGTAAGTCCACCTTAATCTCATAACACTTCAACTGTTATTGTTTTGACAGGAATTGATTTGGTTTTTCTCTGTATAGTCTTGTCACAATGACTTGTCAATTTCTGTAGTTATCATCATTTGCCCATTCTGATTCTTTTCCTGGAAATTCATGCAGTGTTATTGAGGCATGATGAAAATGATGTTCAAGTGCATGTTTCAAGTGATTTCTAAAAGCCTTTGTCTGTTTCCATTCCCTCATCTGGATGTGCAGGGGAACATTGAAGTACGTTTCAAGAAAGATAAGGGGATGATACTCTCCTGCAATTGTATTTTTTTTATGTTGTTAATAATCTATTTCTAAGTTTTTTCTAGTTAGATTGAACATAGTTACATGCAACCTAGTCAAGAATTATAAGAAATATGTGCCAATGAATATTTTCATTTCATAGGAGTAATAATATTAAAAAAACCTCAGATTGTTGCTTGATGCAAAGGCACTCCCCACAAGAAGACAATTGGTAGATACTTTATCCATTAGTGAATTTTTTCCCCCTATGAATGTGACTTTGTGGTTTTTCTCTGTCATGTTCTTAGCTTTGAAAAAGACAACCTCTGCATCAGTAGGCTATACTTGTATCTCATGGTTGGATCTGGAAGAAAAACCAGAAATCTCTCAAATAAAATCATTGTACTAACCCATCTGCAGTCTGTTATTCTTTCACAGATAGCCTCCTGAGTAGGTCTATATCCTGAATGGGTGACATGGACTTCTCCAATAATCATATTCAGCCAACACATATATTCCTATATAGCTCACTAATGTTCAAAGTTATTGTACATTTTAAAATGTTTTGGAGAATCAATTTGCAAATATTCATAGTGAGAAAATTATTGGGTTATATCTGACAATTTAAAAATAACTCCTTCAGTTCATCAGATGGTGATGCTGGTAGCTTTTCAGTAAGGTACCAGTGGGCCTACTAAAGATTCTGGATGGTCTGTTCTTGTTGAAAATTGCTTCTGAAATGCTTTTGAATGATTATGACCAATGACCCTTCTGTTTGAATCATGTGGATGGAAAAATGCCTGACATCCTTTACAATTTATTTTTTTAAAATTATTTTTGCAAAGTGGATGGAACATAGAACATAACCCTACACAATTTAGGAAAATTATCAAAAGACATGGTATCATGTAAGACAGTTTGTCTATAAAGGCACAAATGACTCACATCCTTTACACATCCTTTAGTAGGATCCTCTATATCAAAGGATGTAGAGGATGCATCCTCTTTCAACAGAGAAAAGATCTCACCACTAGTCAGAAGATTCACAATAGAATCAAAACTGTTCCTTCACCCTCATCAGACTGGTTCTCTCTGCTTTGAGACTCAAAATGTACTGGGTGCACCTGATGTTAGTCATAAAGTCTTGAGCTGGTTTAGGGTGATGGCAGTGATCACAATGGTATAGGTTGACATGTTTAACAGAGTTAAACTATTTTCTCCTGAAACTGAAGACTTGATGCAGTATCCAAGTTGACCTACAGGGAGAATTTTGGTGTCCATAACAGCAACTATTTTCTTGAGAAACTCTTTAAGGATAAATACATGAGTACAAGAATAGGGGAAAAATAGGTATATTCACGCTGCACTGAATGTGGCAATTGGTGAAACAGTACAAGAATTAGGAGAATGACATTCACTTTTTTGGATTCTTGAGCTTTGGATTTGGAGCATTGGGGTTTTCTCCATCATAGAACTGTTTGAGCAATTTCACTGCTTCCTCCTTTCTCATGCCACCTTGGATCACAGGCAGATAGGTCCCAAACTCAAAGACATTGATAACAGATCCACACCCTCCAAACCTATCATTGCCACAACCATACACAATACGTTTAACTTGAATGTTCATAAGAAGCTGAGCACACATTATGCATGGTTCACATGTAACAAACACTTCCACCTCCTTGAAGACCTCTGACCATGAATGGTTAGACCTCTTGCACTTCCTAACAACATCATCTACACATTCCATTTCTGCATGACGCGTAGCATTATGAGTTTCATTGACAGTATTTCTGCCAGTTGCTAGGATTTCACCAGCATGAAGGAAGACACAGCCAACAGGGACTTCTCCAGCAGCAAGGGCTTCTTGGGCAAGTTGGAATGCTTTCTCCATCCAGACATCATCTGCCATGTTTTCACTTTTGAAAGAGGTGGATAACATTAAAATGCTTCATCATCCCTATCAAGTAGAAAGCCCAAAGAAATGGACTTCCTTCCCAGTATTCAAATCCTTTGGAGAGAATCACATATCCATCATGGATTTCCTGGGATTATATTCTGATTTGGGCCTTACGTAAAAAGTAGAAAAAAATCTCAATTTATGCTAATGTCATATATCTGAACCCATTCAAACCCAGGTTCAAATATTATGCAAAATTGGCATGAATATGCTCCACAGGCCTGATATCACCCCCCTCTGTTTTACTTTTCACTTCCCCAAATAACAAAGTTACTTTAATTAATGCTAAAATTTAATGGTATTTTAATTATACTTAATTTAAATATTCTATTTGTATGAAATTTCATAATTTATATAAACAATATTTTCATCAATAATAATCTCAACAATTTAATGGAAATTTAAAGATAACTTTTTCATTTTTATGTCTCAAGATTTGAAAATCATTGGAAAGTTTGATCCAAGTTGGTCAAACTCTTGGATTACTTTTGTTGTACCATCTGGGAGAGAATTCCTCTGAATCTTAATTGTGGTGTGACTATAGTCCTTTCAGAACATTTTAGCACTCATCATTCATATGTACCTTCCACATTATAAAAATGTTTCAATGCAAAAGCCTTATTATCTTCATTATGTGAAGAGAACACATGAATCTCATCACTTAATACTCACAGTTCACACCCACTATTAATCTTTTCACCGCCAAGTTTTGAATAGCACAGCATTTGCCCCATGCTAGGTTTTCATCATCACTTCAGTCCCTTGAGAACACTCTGGTTTTATGGGTCATGTATGGATTTCTTTCTATACCAAAAATTTATAATAAACAAAAGAGTTTAGTAACAGTAATATCTTAGCATATCTGATGGACATATTTCTGGCCATTTGAAAAATGAGCATACTTGGGCTCGGCAGTGAAAGGGTTAATAATGGATACCAGTATTGCCATGGCCTCCCAAGTCATTCATTCACTATGAATCTAGCATAGAAATGAACCAATATTTTACTTGCTGGCAATAGGGATCGCAGATATTGCTGGGCACAGGCCTTTGGAGTTTCACATGCAAATATTATTTCTTTTAAGGATATTTGATTTGGCCTATAAACTCCTGTCTACTTCTGAATGTGTACACAATGTAAGCACCATTTTACCCCCTATTCAGCCAAGAGATGAAACAATATGAAAGATGTTCATGTATCCAGCCACCATATCTAAAGCATGGTAACTGGTATGGGGCTTTGTGAAACAAGTCAGATTAGGATGAAAAAGTATTTTTATCCTAATCTAAACCATAATATTCACAGATAAGATATTGCTCTTTATTTATTTTCATGATGGACAAATAAACATACCCTTTCAGTAATCAGGTGGTACATGAAAAAGCCTAACTTCTTAGAGCAGTTCTTTTTTGGGGGTTCATGAGTCAAAATTTAGCATGAAATGAAAAAAATTGCAAGGTTAAATTTTCCTGCATATACTACTTGCACAATTTACAGTACCCTAGCCCAGCTGTTTCCAAGCTTTGGGTTGCGTACATTTTCCCAGCATAGAAAATCACTATGTCTGCATCCACTCAAGATAAAGCAAGCCCTGCAGAAAACGTCGATAGGTTTTCTTCACGTCATAATTACTTTGAAAATACCTCATTCTGGATGCCAATGGGTCGTGAAATATTCTGTCAGGAGGTGGGTCAATGGAAAAGAAGTCTGGGAACCGCTGCCCTAGTAAAAAGAAAAAAAAAGTAAAAAACTATTTTCTTATCAACTCCTGGTCCTGTAGTCTGCCGTAACTTACTAAGGTCATAGTTCAATGAAGTATACTACAGGCTAGGCCACGTGATATTTTTTTCTTCTTACACCATTAGGTGACATGAATAGCATGTAAGGCCCCATCGTCCTCAGTGTAACTTCCCATTGACAGAACTATGGAGCTAGGCTCACCTAGCCTACCCATGGCTTTACTTTATAATAGTGTTATGCCTGCTGAAATTTCGCACAGAGAGCATGTGAAGGAGCACACATGAGGTGTAGCAAGTCGCCATGATACTGTAGCCATGGAAACGCAACACGTGGTTTGGCTTATGGTGGATGTCACCATAGTTGTCTCAGTACAGTCCATATAAGCCTAAAAGTCAACTGGGCTGTTTTTATTTTTAGTGGGCCTTCTTTCCTGAAAGGAAAGAGACCACTTATGGTCCCATCCTGTTCGTCCGTGTGTCGCAACTTGGTTGTCCGACGATAACTAAAAAAATATTGGCCTAATCAATGCGAAAATTGACAAGCAGGTAGATATGGACAAGATACTGGCTGAGTTCATTTTGAGGAGAATTTGCACCAAAATTGGCATTTTTATTGCAAATTTCAGATGTTAAATTTGGTCACGGAGGAGAAGGCACGAGTATCTGTGAGTCCTTAAGGATGTGGATCACAATGCGCATGCGCGTGCGACCGAAGCTTTGGACGCAGCGCCGTGTCAGCAACCGAAGTAGTCAGTTCCCAACCAACCTTCATGACGGATGGATTCAACTACGCAGTTATCCATTCTCTCATCATCGTTTAATGGGCACTATTTGTCTATGTTTACCAAATATAAATGAGAAATGAGGTTTTTGATGGTCGAAGACCGGAAAGAGATGGCATTTTGTTAAAATAGATGACAAAATCATGGTTTCCATAACTGAAAGGAGGCTCACAACTGGACTGGGCTTGCCCAACTTGTTTTATTTTGTAGACCCTCTCTTAAGAAGATGGACCACTTATTGAGCTCTCTTGTCCCAGATAGTGTGAAGCATCGAGCCTACATTGCCAAAGTGTTACTAGTTAGCTGAACGTCGAGGTGGGCCGGTCATGAATCAATAGGTCCAACGTTGGTGGAAAGAGTGCTGTAAGTGCTTTATTACTTTTCAGTGAAGAGCGGATGCGCAAGATTGTGTTTGTATGTGATCTGCCAATGTTGTAAGACGTTGGTGGAAGTAGGTGTGCATTGGAAAATGTTGGGACTTTTAGCGGAAGGGAAACGGATTTATCTCTAGATTTTGCTTGCATGAAGAAAAACTAAATTATCTAGCAATCGTTCAAGTTCCATGCAGAAACTATAATGCATCCAAAAGTCAGTGCCACCTCCCCATAAAAAGTTACGAGGTAGATGTTCCAGAAATTAAATATATTGAGACCTACCACGCGACGTCGTACGTGACGTAACACATGAAGCATTGAAACGGAAGCAAACGTGGCCTGTGAAAGATGACATCGACATGGGAATCTTTCTCACTTGACTATAAGTCCTAGGTGCATAGTATAGTACCGAGAAGTCGCCCCATTGCCCTAGCAGTCAGCCTTTTATCTGTGTAGTCACTGTTTTCCTGATTAGATTAGCCTCCACAGAGGGCAGATAATACCTTTCAGTACTGTAAAACTATAAGACATACTGGGGAAAGTGAAAATTGTCGGATACTCAGTCAAATCCATTGAGTAATCGTCTTTGTAATGTAGAACTTGCAAAGCTGAATGTCATTATTCCGATTGTAGGACTGAGCACTGCTCGTCAAGCGAAGGCAAGCACAAAACATCAAGACTGCAGAGAAGTTTGCTAATGATTGATCTAGTCTTGATCAGTTCGGATGGTATGAGATCAGGAAACTGTTAAAGGGGCGAAAGAATGTCTCAAGGACTTTTCACACTTGGCGTGTCATGCGTCCTTTGTGTCAATGCTTGGGCAGGTAGACAGACGCATGCGTGCACACCCATGCCCACTTACATCCAAGGGTTTTCACAACACGCAAGGCTTGCGTGTGGATTTGGGATGAGTTCAATTGAAAACGCAAGCCTTGCGATTTGTGAAAACCCTTGGATGTAAGTGGACGTGCGCGTGCACGCGTGCGCCTGCCAACCTGCCCAAGCATTGACGCAAAGGACGCATGACACGCTACGTGTGAAACGACCTTTACTGTCGCCATTGGCGTACCCAGGATTCCGCCAATGGGGGAGCTAGAATTTACCTTACTTCTCTCTGCCGAGGGAGGGAATGCATTTTGACCAGAGTTGGGGAGCTGAAGCCACCACCCCCTCGCTACGCCACTGACTGTCCAGCAATTCTTCCGGCGAAGAAAGTTCCGTATCCCGAATCCATTCGGGACGCTGATCCATCCCTAGCGATATCTTAAGAAAATTTACCATCGAAGAGATTTACTCCTTAAGGGGAAGATGACTCCTCTGGGAACCCTATTCATAACTCGTGGCACAATGATGGACTGAGGTAGACATCCAATATTGTTCCAACATTGACTCCGTCGGTATAATTACGAGGTACTGTCAGAAAGCCCGTGACGTTATACTGTAACTCCTAAAGTATACCAAGTTTCCGAAAGCCACTTCTCAAAATAGTCTTCTTTCTCTACACGCAGCTGTCACCGTTTTAACCAGTCTTTATAGTACTATGCAGTCATCTTTGAGTGTGTGTTCGAACCACTGATGGACTACAGAGCCCAGTGTTTCTCTCGAAGGATATTTCTTTAATCGCAAACGAACCTTTGAGCAGCTTGTCAAGCAGCCAGAAGTCACTCGGAGCGAGATCTGGCGAACAGGGAGGATGTGGTAAGAGTTCAATTTCCCTTTCATTTAAGAACTGTCAAAATACGGGCAGTGTGCGGTGATGCGTTATCCTTGCGCAATATGAAATTTACATTTGCCAGTTTCGGGTGCTACCTGTCCACTGCTGGCAAAAGCCCCGTTTCGAGTAGGTGTCGGCAATAGTCGCCACCAATGGTTTGACCCTTGGGAACAGCATGAGCCAAAATCAAGCCTTGTTTGTTCAAGAAAATGGCATATAGAATCTTTTCATTTGAAGCAACTTGTCGAAACTTCTTGAGTGGTGGGGAACCAGTGTGCTTCCACTGTATTGATCGTCTCTTGGTTCCGGGATTGAAAAGATCCATTTCTCATCCATAGTGATCTCACGCTCTATGAAATTCCTTGGGTACGCCGCGTTGCGTGTCATCATGGCAAAAGAAGTGTCCAGACGGCTTTGCTTTGTGCTCTCGAATAGCATGCGGGGCACCCACTTCAGCTCCTCGGACAGAATCTTTGTAACGGTTCCGCGAGGGAATCCTGCTGCGATATCATCGAAGGCCAGGCTTCAGTCTGACACCAGATCTTCCACACGTGAATGTTTCGGTCGGAACTCGTAATTCTGGACCTTCCAGAAAGGAGCTCGTCTTTGGTGGAAACTACCGGCTGCGAACTTCAGCACCCACTTTCGGACGGTGTCATCGACTAGGCAATCATCCCGACACACTTCCCTGGGTTGGCGGTGAATGTGAACGGGTTTTTCTCCGCGTGACGCAAGAAATTTCACCACAGTTCTTTGCTCTTCGATTATGAAATTCATATTTTAACCCAGTCTAGAAAAATACACTTGCAAAACGAATAACGAAAATCATTTTATCAACGTCACAGCAACGAAATGACTGAGGTGGAAGGACAAAGGTCTAAAAACGACAACTACCGATTGGCCTTGATATAGTTACGCACAAGACTGGTATAGGCTAACGGCACGGACTTCTAACTGCACCTCATACGTTAGGCCAATGTTGGCGCGCCAAGTTGGCCTTAAATATTCCTGGTTGGCATACTACGTTGGACCAACATAGGCCCAACACATTTTTGCAATCTGAAGTCTTTCTGAGTCCTCACTTCATTTTTTTTGTTGACAATCGATGTAATTCCATCAACTTGAATACGTTCAAGTTTTTCTTGGAAAATGAAAATCCACTTAGCTAAGTTGATCTTTTTCTTAAAGAAGCCCGTACGAAAATTAATGAATTCAATTTCATGCTGTTTCGCACATCCCACTCAATGGCTTGCACATCTCCCTGATCGTTTTTGATATAAAAAGAAATTTGCACAATGCATGCACACGATTATCTCCTTCTCCACCATATCGTAATGCTGTTTTCCATAGCGAGCCAACAATAGGGAAGTAAGGGCATGTTGTCTGTCTTTTCTACACCAAGACTTGCACTTTTATGTCCCAGAATCACCTCAGAGATGGTGTTGTTTATCTATGGAGAGCAGGAGACTCGCGGGAATAAATTTCAACCCATCAAGGCTCCATACCATCCTGGTACGGATTATTGTCGGTTCTTTCGTAGCCTATTGAGAGTTGAGCATGATGGCAAACAACCAATTTGAGTGTTTTGCCTTGCCATCGCCATTTCCCTTCCAGTTTTCGTAGTGGGCTTCGTGACCGAAATGGATATTTCCGACAGACAGAGAGAGAGAGAGAGAGACTGCAGTCACAGCCGTGCGAGACACGACTCCCCTCCTCGAACAGGATATTTTCCAGAGAACCGTTTAAATGCAGTGCCAGGACGTAACTGACACAGAAATAGAACAGGAAGCACGAAAGCCTACAATCTTGCGAGCAGTCACTGTAACTTTCAGCTAGTACGTCCTTCAACAGGTGTCGCAAGTTAACATACGTGAAGTCTGAGGAGCTCGTTTAGTTGCTGACGCATGAATCGCCTTGTTGGACACTTTCAGTTTTGTAACATGAAAATTTATATTAAAAAGGAAACTCAAATTGCAAAGGAGATTTGTAGTACTTTCACCTCGTATCCACAGCGAGCGTGCTTGGTCGTTGCGACTGAAAATGGGACATACGTACTTCGTTGAAAGACAGCAAGACCGGTTACAAATATTCCCAGTAGTCTGAAAGAGTACTTAAAAGAACAACTGGAGTAATAGAGATCGAATCACGAGGAAAAACAAGGTTTGCGACTTGTTGTCTTGACACGATCTTTGAGAAGATCTACGAATAGCCAAGGTTATTCGTGTTAACTTACGTTACAGGGAGGGGGGGGGGGAGGTTTAGATGGGAGGGTGGGTTAGCTAATGTTCCTGAGTCAGGACGCAGTTTGGGCAAACGGGATCTTATAGGGTCGCAGATCGTATCGTAACACGTTGACCCTTTCAGTCCTGGTGGAACCAGGAGTCCCGCATTTTCTTCACATATGTCATGGGGCTACATAGGAATGCACAACTTTGAGGCCATGCGGGATTCTGAGTTCCTGTTTATAGTATTAATAGTTCCCCGCATCTTGTCAGGATGACAGCAGTCCTCAGTAATATAAAGCTGCTGTATTTCCTCTGGCACTCTAAAAATGGTGTCATCATTTATATTTATTTCAGGAAAGACATTTCTTTCTCAGCCCATTTTTTTGTTTTTGCGAGCTAGATAATGGGAAGTAGTACAGAAATACTGGGAAACATACGACGTAAACTAGGGATAAGAGTACTAGCTGAACTAATTAAATATCGTGGTTTTATAAATTTATTTAATTTCCTTAAATAAATATTTAATCTTACTCGAGGAAACAATTTTAAAAGCATTTTTATGCTACATAAGGCTTGTTGAAGCCCAAAAAGTAAATGACTTTTTCCATGTCGAGAACACAATTCAGGGTTAAGAAAGGGAAACATTGACTTTGGCAGGCAGAAGGCAGCAAAATATCGAGTGAAGCAAGGTCTCCAGGAACACGCTCATCTTCATTCTTGGACCTGCACAGATTCGGAGGTCTGGATTTCTTTTCAAGCGTTTGAAAATAAAGAATTATCGTAAGCTGAGCTTTGTAAACAGAACCCTTTTGTTTTGCTTTACTCAACTTTCATTTTAATTGCTCTTCCAACCTGGAGGGAGGACGCCATGGGTAAATGGATAGGCCAAAGCGTCTTAAGTCTTCCCCTCTCCCTTGTTAAACGCCACTGATTTGTACCATAATCTGTCATTTTGACAAATCCAAGGCGACTGCCAAATTCAGGTTTCGTGCAATAGCACCTTCAAGGTTCACTTGAAAGTGTTCTTGCATAGAAAATGCATTGGGCACGCCCTGGAGGGACGAGAGCTGGTTTTACAAGGCAGTCAAGAATTTGTCAAAATGCTGTTTTCCTATGTTCTTTTATATGCCCTTGCTGCCAGTCGGGCTCAAGAAATTTTCTTTCTTCCTGTCAGCACATACACGAAAGTTGGCAAGTGAGAACTTAACAGAGCTCAGGGCGGACAGAGGAGAAACTGGCATCACTATCACTGTGGGGTACCTTATTACGAGATTTTTGAAGACTTTGTGAAAGGGAAAATCTGATGCAACGATCCTTATCTATGCGGCTGCGGGTGAAAGGAAAAAAAAAAAACATATCTGCGAAGAGGCAGTGTAGACTGATGCAACCCAAGTCATGGGTCGTGGCTCGGAACTCGTCCCAAACCACTTTTCACGGGGAGGAGTCGTGTAGTCACTTTACCCCCCCCCCCCCCCCCCCTTATTTCCGTTCATAGGCGTATGCCTCTTTGGGGATTCCTGCCATATACGTATCCAAGTAAGTAAAACGTGTAATTCCGATTATAGGGGTACGCCTCTTCGACATTACCTGCGAATGGTTACATATTACGGACATCGATACCACCTTGATTAACCACAACTTCTAAAGCTACTTTCCAGTTCTGATGGGACTGGTTTTATTGGAATGAGAATAATCCGAAAAGTCATGTTTTGTTAAGAATAAATAATGTTACTTTTCAGGGATAAGCCTCTCTACAGTCAGCACTTATTCATTCAATCTCCTTTATAGACTTGAAGTAGAAGGTGTTGACATCTTGGTGATTCAAAATTTCATGAAGTTTACAATCACTTTTCTCGGATCTACGAAATGATCGAACTCAATTTATAAGTTGCCCATTCACAGTGGCGTAACTAGGTAATTTGCCGCCCCCTTGCTAATTGCTATTTTCACATGCACACACGTTTTACTGGAGAATGAGATTTATTAAATATTTCTGTTATTCAGGACTGATTCTTAGCACAAATAA
>CAJPEV010002868.1:1672-32201 GCA_905338385.1 Darwinula stevensoni | reverse complement strand
ATCGGTGCATGCCTCACCAGAGGAGATTGCGGGAACAGAGAAGAAGTAGGGCGATTTTCCAAGTATTTTGGAAGAACCAGGCCTCCCACGTAAAGCAAAGACTTGGAGTGACTCAGTCGAGGTCTTTTTTCGAAAACAAGACCGACTGTGCTTTGGCCTGGTGTCACCCCATCAGCACCCAAACTACCCTGTCCAAACATAAAAGTAAAGAATAACGGGGGAAGGGTCAACCCAAAAATACGTTCACTTTAAAGAAAACGAGTTAACTAATGAAACCTACAGCAATAACGCAGGAATTGACGAGGACTTGCAGTTCCCGACTCCATCGAGGCCCCCCAGGCTGAATTTAGGAAATAATTCACATTCTTTCCGTGGACTATAGTTGAAAGCAAGATTCGGTAAAATAATAGGAATTGAACAAAATAACTTGACAAATCTTAGTCATGTAACAAAAAGTTAGTAAAAATTTGTCAGTCGCTGTAACATAACGTAAAGTAGCAAAAACTCTGACAGTTGTTATTGCTTTGTTAGTTTCATCGTATTTGTTAAATGGTGGAATAATGTCGAGCATGAGAACGTTTTAAACTGATACCATAGTCCTGAGTAAAACGTTACGATATACAGGAGCGTGTAAAAAAAAAGAGAGAAGACCATCTTGGTTTAAAATTACAACTCTACAAGCCTCTCCTATTAGAGCTTCGAGTTAATGATATCATCTACTACCACCGGAAAGCCAGGCAATGCTCACGTAATTTTGAAAAAAATAAGAGAATTTTAATGCTACGTCACTAAGACTGTGGGAATTTAAATGCTGATTGAGAAACAACAGAACACTTCTGTTCAATTGTCGTTTGTCCAAACGGCCGCTTCCAGGAATGTCGTGAATATCTGGGCGTTCAGCTGGAATCATCATTCAGAGTGACCAGGTTACCTCAATCACTCCCTCCAGATTCTCTCAAGTCCTTTTCGACATATGAGTATATCGAGGGGAAAATCTATCAGACATGATTTTGGTATTTGTTACTTTTAAAACGGGAACAGAGGTACAGTTGCAACCGTATTCACCAAACATTTCAGTAGACATCAAGAAATGTCTAAATTTGATTTGCAGGCTATCTCTCCGCTCCTTTTTCACTCAATACATTTATTGAATTGGTTGACGAACAAATAACCTTTTCAAATCCAATTCAAATGCGAAATACAAGGGTGATAAGTTATTCACGCTCAAAGACTTCATGAAGAACCAGGATGATAAAATATTGAAGGATTGTTTCGATGCTGTCAGTTGAATAAAGGAATGACGGCTGAACTAACTAGTGTAACGCAACTGGATGACTAATATTGTAGAGTGATTGCTGATAACGGAAAAGATAACGAATACATTAGAGTTGTACCGAACGCCACATTTGACTGAAGGGTCGATTATCGATGATGATTTTATTTCTATCAGTCGGTGCCGGTGCCAATTGTGACATATAGATAAAGAGCGAAGAACCATTATTTCAAATACTCAAATAGATCATTAGGAAGACCAGTTCTGCTTTTTTTTCAGAGCTGTCATGATGGCTGTTTTGAAAACGTCCATGTATCGACTAGAACTTGATGCTGCGATGCATCAATGCACCTGATGGTGCGTCGATACTGCACGGGAGGGGAGGGATACCGGCGGATTCAGTTATCTCTCATCATCTAAAGTCGCGATGGGGAGGTTTGATTTCGATCGGGGAGCTGACCTCTTTCCCTCTCCCGTTATTTCTCGTCCGT
Organism: Darwinula stevensoni; assembly: GCA_905338385.1. NCBI lineage: Eukaryota > Metazoa > Arthropoda > Ostracoda > Podocopida > Darwinulidae > Darwinula > Darwinula stevensoni. Next base: position 30,437 of record CAJPEV010002868.1, on the reverse strand, counting down.
GATCAGGGTGGGGTGCGACCATCGTGATAGGTAACGGAGCTATCGATGTCTCAAACCATCCATCGATCGCGACAGCCCTACTTTTTCTATCACGCATTCATTTACCGGGACGCGCTTACGTGATTTTTCTTCTCGTTCGGCATATTTTTTGGTCATCGGTAGCTTAAAAACCTACCGATGGCACTGATATCGGTGGTTGCCGATGTATCAGTACAGCCCCAGAAAAAATCATCTACCGAACGGTCGACTGAAAGGAAGATTAAGAATAAAAAAATGAAAAAAGGAGGAATGAACCCAATATTGCAGAAGGGCATCGGATTCAATTCGCAGAGCTTGGGATAATTCTGCGTCCAAGTTGCTTGCATCCAATTGCATGATACGTCCGGGGTATCTGCCCCCTTCACTCTCCATAGCGCGAGACATTTTCATCACAGTGCGTTATGGCACTGGACCACCATTCACCATCAGAGCATTGTTCTCTTATTTTCAGCAAGACAGCGGGGAAGCATGGCGCAACCTGCATGAACACGAGGAAATGAAGGCTCACACTACATACACCAGGTGGCTATCTAGTCGCAACTAAATCAAAGATGGCGGCGAAGCAAAAAGTATGTGACGCGAGGGCCGAACTTGCAGAACTCGTCAAGAGACGCAGTGAGATTGCTGTGAGTTTTCTTATACAGTTTACATTAATGGCATGGCCTCGTTTCATTTCTATTAGCGGCTAAGGTCAATGATCATTGGTTACGTTTTCCCTTGTTTTCAAATTTTGTTTTAGTTTAGAATGAAAGCTTCTTGCTCAAGGCAACATGCTGGCATGGTTGACTTGGAGTCACTATTAAGGGTGGAATAATAATTTTCTGAGTGGACACCACAGGAATATACGGAGGCAACGATAGTGTGCATGCATTGGGCGGATGAATACAGAGAATGGGGATCAGAGTAAGGCTTCGTGTTAAAACATGGGGAGTCGGCATAGTAGCGGTCAGTTCGAGTCTTGTCATTGAGATATTGGCAAATGGCGGGAGATGTGCGAGACTACTGCTAGTTACCTGAATCAGTATGGCTGCCCCCATAGCAGGAGAGCGCATATTGATCCAAGAACCATTGCTTTTAATGTGAAATAAAGTCGCCTTACTGACTATTCGCAAAAATTAATGTTCAGTATGTGATGTGGGAGGGTTACTTTTGCATTTCATCAAACTCTTCCCTTATTGGAGTTCGCCAGCGACCATTTACCTTAACCCTATTAGCTCTGGACGTTGCCACAACGAGAGTTCCCGGTCTCCTTTAGGACACTTTGGCGAACCTTGAGAGGCAAATCTACGCCTTCGAAGGAAGCTACCTAGAAGATACTCAGCTTTATGGCAACATCATTCGAGGTTGGGATCGTTACCTCTCAGCGCAAAAAAACCCAGCCCTCAAAGCAGATAAAAGAAGTCGGAAGATCAAGGATTCTGATAGATTGTTTTCTATGTCCTCGATTACGTCAATGGCGGTAAGTAACTTACTTAATCATAGGCTCAGTCATAGATATAAATTCCTTCAAAGTTATTCACAGACTCAGACTCCACAAGTTGTGTGTTTATGTTAATGTTATGGTCCCCCTTTGTCCAGGCTGTGAATCGGACTGGTGACAATGCAGGAGACAGAGGTAGGCCTATTTGCATCAGTCCTCACATGTAGGGCTTTACCTCAAAGCTAAGGAAGTGGAACTTGTTATAATGTCTTCATGCTTATTTTAAAATAGGTCATCACAGTGAGACTGATTCCCAAGGCATCCAGAGCAGTACAGAGGATCTGACAGCTGATGTGAAGACTGAAGCAGATGATGCATCTCTACATAATAGTGAGACGGAGGAAACAGCATCTCTCAAAGAAAACAAAGTCTCCAAGACCACTCATGGCCGAGGCAGACCCAAAAAGTCCTCTACAAATAGCAAGAAGTCCTCTGAGAAGAGGTGATCTGTGATTTTTTTTTCAATGAAAGGGTCTGCCTGCAGTGACTGCTGAGTTTCCATAACTTTTTTTCCTTCAGATATGCAGAGTTGAATAATTAGTGCTGAAATGTTTTTGTTCTTTTGCTGAGATTTTTCCTTCCCTTTTGCCATGACTCCTAGCAATCATTGGAGAAGCAGGATATTGAAAATAGGGGTGGTTATGCATTTCAGCTCCACTGCTTTCATAAAATGTTCATAGGAACTTCAAAATATTATTTTTTTTCAGGCAACATCATTTAAGTAATGCAATAGATTGAAGACGTACGTTTAATGATGTTTTCTGTTGGAAACTATGAATATGATGAGGCTTTCGAACACTGCAAAACTGTTATTCCTAACACAACAATGAATGATGCTTTCATGATCATGTATGCAATCATGTTGATACAAGATAGAGTCAAAATGACTCTGCATATCTGGAAAGATATGCAGGGGTGGACCTTCAATTGGAACTACTGTTTCCTCCTCATGGATTTGCTATTATTTTGAGTAAAGTTATGACTTAATGTCAGTTTTTCAACCTGGTGGTTATCAACTCATTGTTACATCTCTCAACCTCAAGAACTTGGATTCAGGTGCAGGAGTGAACTCATCAAAATATATATTCTGCCCATGAGCTAGGTACACAATGAGACAGTTACACAATGAGACAGTTACACACATTTTTTTTTAAGGACTAAGACTCGTGCAAAACCTCAAATTCAAAGTTAAAGCATCAAATGGAATAGAGAATTAGTTTAAAATTTGAGATGCATAAGCAATCCATCTGAATGAAATTTTTCTGAAGTCAATTTGCTTCTGTATTTTTCTTTTCTACTGCTAGGGTAAAACCACCAATGTTCAGACAGTTTAGCTTCCCCGGCCTCGTCATTCACTCATCTCAATGATGCAAGCTGGAAGCTTCATTTTATGCTTCTGGGAGCATAACATAATGAGGCATGAGTGCAAAAAAGATGTCCTTCTTTCCCTTATGACTACTAATATTGCTTATAATGTGGATGTCCGAACTTGGATGCAGAAAAAATTAAGTTCAGACACCCCTGTTTTAAAGTTTCAAAGAGGCTTGAAACACTTCATTTTGGTGTAGAGGAATGATAACTGGCTCCCAAAGTATTGTATCTTTTCATTTCTAGAATAGGATGATCATGATTGAGTGAGCATCTGACTTTAATTCTAACCATATTCTAGATGAGACTGAAAGTTCAAATTTCATGCAAAAATTACTCTGATGGTGCTTATTTCACGTACTATTCTAAGAGAGACGTTTCACCATACTTCTTTTTCCTCCAATGAAGCAGAGACATGGAAGGTGAAACTTGGTGCATTGGTATTTATTGAGATGCAGATATCTGGGGGAGTAAGCTAATTTTAGGTTTCATTCCCAGGGGCATATCTTGCAGGTGGACCTTTTTCAAAAAAAATTATTTAGTTCCAGGGAATCATGGAGACAGAAGGCTGAAACCTTACTTAATAGGTATCTGCTGGTATGCAGACATAAGGGAAAATCCAACTTTTGGGATGTACAGGGTGGGCCAAAAAAACCAAAGCTGTCATTTTTGATGAGTCATCAATTTCTTTGTAGGTTGCTGATTTTAATTACAATTGGTAGACGTATAGGGTGACACAATTGGAGTTTGTATACCAAATTTCAGCTTTCTGGCTCTAAAATTATAAGAGCTGTAAATATTTTCTGATGACCAATGACAAAATGTGCTGTTGAAAATATCAATATGAACTTGAGGCTGGGAAGAAAGGGAGGTCCAAATTCATAAACTTCCATACCTGGATGATGCTACAAAGGAGGATTGGGAGGCACTGCCTCAAAGGTTTATTGACCAAGCTATTGATCTGTGGCGTCCCAGACTAGAGGCTTGTGTTCAACAGAATGGAGGGCACATTGAGGACCTTTTCTGTTGAAATGAACGTCCCTAAAACAAATTGTGGGCTTTCGTGTTTTGCATTTGTGCCTTTGTTATTGTTCTGTTTGTTTTTGGCAGTTGTGAAAGATTTTAAGCTGAAAGAAAAAATGAACACTTACTTTATTGGTGATAAATGTATATTAAATGCCAATCTCAATTTTTATTTGAAACTTGGCACACAAACCCTAATTGAGTCACCCTATGTGTCTACCAAATTTAATAAAAACTGGCAACCTACAATCAGATTGACAACTTATCAAAAATGATAGCTTTGTTTTTTTTTTTTTGGCCCACCTTGTATATTGTGAGGGGAACATACATACATTTGGAACAATATGGAGGAGCCATATTTTTAAATTTTTTATGCTACATTGAATTGGGTAGTGGTGGATATATAAATCTGGAATTTGGTACATAGGTTGTTCTCCAGTCACTTATTTCTGAAAAAATCCTACTCTTGTGGTAAATACCTTGGGTGCACACTTTTCATTAGGGTCATGTTTTTGGAATTTATTTTTTAAAAGCAGTCCAAGCAGGTACAGTTCGTTAGTTCAGTAGACAAGTATTTCTCTGCATGTTTAATTCCGAAAACATCCAACTTCTGGGACATAATCCTGCTCCAAATTTGGAGGTACAACTCCAGGAAGAAAATTTATCTAGTAGATGTGTTTATCGTGAGCAATGTTTGCCTTTCTGAAGGACATCTCACCTGAATTAAAGCTCTGATGGCTTTTTCACCAGCCTCAGATCAATAATCCCTCGCATTCGAACCTTCTACCATGATTGCACTACTTTGGAGACAAGTCATGACACTTAGGTGTGCAAAGAAATATATGATGCTATACTTTTTGCGCATGTGCTTGACAGTGTCTGAAGTTACATGTCCCATTATGAAAGTTTGGACAGAGCTCCAAAATACATTTTCTCTGAAAAACATGCAGCAATTGAGCTTTTGTCAACTCTAAACATTCTTTATCTCAAGAAGATATATTTATGAGGATATGACACGTGAATGTATGTCCAAACTTAAGTTTCTCATACATTTCTTGATTGAGTTTGGACACACCAAAAGTAAGACAGTGATGTGATCAATGCACATGCATTCTTCATTCAGCACGACTTCATGACATAGTTTCCTGGGAAGTAAGAATTGAGTGCAGAAAACAATGCCACATTTGAAACGCTTTAAAAGTAAGGTTCTCTCCTTACAGTTTCTTGAAGAATTCCTCCTGTTCTAGATATAGCATTGGTCTAAGCCCAATGTCGTGGAATTGTGCAAAGTTATGACCACTGCTTTTCCTTTGCTCAGTAACATGTTCATCTCATGTTAGGAAGAACCATTTTTGAAGGTGGCCTCGTGAATGCTTAATTTTGTAACAGTGTCCGAACTAGGGTGGTCTTACCCTACATTTTAATACAGTTCTCCCATTTGCAAATCCATCCTTGGATATCAAATGAAAAGAGGCCTGTCTGTGCACCACTCAGTCCTCATAACAACCCTCCACCTCCAATCCACTTTCAGAATAAGTGACAAGTTAAGAGTTCACTGCTATCTGGAAAATGGGGGCTAGTTTACTAGTGCTTGGATAAAAAATTATAAGGTTAAATAAAATTGCAAAATTGGTCACATATAAACTATTTTTGTTGGTCCAAGTATTTTCATAACTTTTGAAAGCAATTCATGCTTTTCCTGAATGTGCAGCAAGGTATCACCACAGATGAGGACATACAGTGAAAACTCGTTAACTCGAATCTTGATAAGTCGAAATTCTGCTTATCTCGAAGTTCAATGCTTGGTCCCGGCAGAACCCTGTAGAACACCATATTAAAAGCTCTGTTTAACTCGAATTCACTTATCTCGAATTTCCGGATATCTTGAATGAAATTTTCACTTCCTATAACGATTTTCTCACGGTTAACTCAATCGAATTCAGGGTGAGAAGGGGGAAAAAATTCTTCTCGTGGGACTTTTAGATTTTTGAATAGAATGAATGACAAGAAACCCGTTCGGGAGGATGCTCTTTTGTTTTTTTCTTGCTTCTCCCTCCTCCCACACAGATGCCTGTGGAGAGGATTAAAACCGAAAAGCTTCGGCTATAAAAAAGCCTCCAACATTCGCTCTGTCAATCTATCGCTCTCACTTCAAGCCATTCTGCCCCCTATGTCCCTTGACATTTTTGGGGGGGGGGGGGCGGCGATTCCTGACAACTCAAAACGATTTGCCCTGTCCCTAAAAGTTCGAGTTAATGAGTTTTCACTGTATTTCTCATTTCTCCAATTCTTGACAACACTTGCTGGTTAGAGAATTGGGCAGATAATGAGAAACACTTATTCATTTTCATTTCCATATTGTTGTCTCACAGCCCTATCAATGATCCATTCCTCAGATTCAAATGAATTCCTCTGTATCATACTAATATTGGCATGTATGCCAATCAGGTATCAGGAGGAACTCCAGGAGTCCCATCAAATATTGGATACATTTACCATTGCTTAAACCTTGCAGAGTACTCAATATATCCCAGTGATTCTGAAAGGCATCATCTCTCTAAAGTGATCCCCATGTTGATAACTGATATGCATGTCCAAGTTTAGACTTGAAGCTGTTGATGCATTTTGTGCTTTAGAGTTCTAAAGGTTGGAGTAAAATATTTAAGAAATAAATACAAACATTTAAATTTGATCGCATCAATGCTCCAGTCAATAGAATATCCACAAAACCCAATTATTATTGCAACCTTGGTCCATACATAATACTGCAGGAAAAAACAGGATAGACACTAGCCTGTAACTGTAGGCGGAAACTGATGTACACGATGGCTTACTTCATTAATTATTGATATTAGCAGAAAATTTACTTTTCCTACTTTCATCAGTGTGATACACAAGTAGCTCCTGGAACCATGTCTAAAAACAAATTAATGTTTACCATACTTGATTTTTTCCAGTTTGTAAACTGGATAGATAAAGAAATTTATGTTCATGCTCAATATTCTGCCAAAAGAAAATTTTGAAGAATCCCTTTAACACTTGCACTCTGATGGACATACTGATACAGTATATCTGGCTTTGATTTGTTGTTCCACCTACAGGGCATACTAGTATGTCCTTCAACTTTTTGCTCATATATAAAATTGTGGAATCACCATTCATAGTTCAGAGATGTACTTTTATATTGTGTGGGTGCTGAAATGGAAAGAAGCTGGATGTATCAGTATGTCCCTTTGAGTGAAAGTGTTAAATACATGGTGCTGATCAATTAGCTTGGGACTGAGAAAGATGCTTTAGATTCAGCTTGCAAAAAGCTTTTGCATGATTGCAAAACAACTTAAAGAACCATGAAACTAAAGCTCAATCATTGACATCATAAAGGAGCAAGCAAACAAGAACAAGCGTACAACAAAAAAAAACCATTAAACACAACCCAAAATTGCTCCTTGATGTTACAATGACAGGGGTTGCACTAAGATTCTTGCCCTGGCCTCCTGCCAATGCATCCCGAGGGTCCCTGGACCCCTGGGACACAGGCAGAAGGTCCAAGATTGCTGGATTGAATGTCATACTGCTTGGTTTTGTTACAAGTCAGCAAATATGCATGGATTGCTGGACTTTTACTTTTGGGGAACCCTTCAAGATTCCCTTGTGCTTCACTTGGACCCCCTTAACTATCAGGGGACCCTTTCATATCAAACCTGAGGATCTTGAGGACCCCTACAGCAAGAAACCTAGTGCAACCTCTTAATGACATTTACCTTCTTTTTTTTTTGTCAGAAGGGTCAAGCAGAGAACCCAGCTCTGGTAAAATGCATGTAGCGAGCCATAGTGTTGATGTTAATGATACCATGGTGTGTATGATTTTTAACCCAGGTCATGGTATCAAGCCAGACTGGGATATCATGGTGCTTCGCACCAAATGTTATTTTTCAGACAGATATGACATTTTGGTCATTTGGAAAATGTATCTGATGAAGGAAATTTTGAAAAGGAGGAAAAAAAAAAGCTTTGTCGAAGAGAGAAAAAGCATTTTTGCGTTTTCGAGATACATCTCCATATCACAAATCATGAGGGGACAAAAGAAACATGAGGGATTTTCATGAATAGATAATTGAGTCTTGAGTCTCTCTCATAAGATCAAATTTAGAGGGGAGAGACAATGAAAAAAGATGATCATTCTTCTTTCAATTCTGCATGAAGTTGGGCTTGGGCTTCTATAGACTCGTCACAACCTTGATCATCATCCAGAGGGCTGACACCATGTTCAGCTAAGGGTTCAGGAGATCGAGCAACAGTTCCATACGTTGTCCAGCGTTTCTCTGAAATTTTAATAGTAATAAAAATTGCATGAACCAATATCACATAATCATCGCTCAATATGAGAGAGAATCCTTATCAAATGTAACATCTATAATATAATGATAATCATGATGGACCATGAGAAACTTGAAGGTGCAAGCTTTTCTCAAGTGTGCTTCCCATCGTGCCCATCTTCTCTGATTATTGCAAGTGGAAACCCATACAGATGATAATGGGGCATTCAATCTAATTTCATATCCACAGAATCAGACCCTCTAATTCCAGATAAGAGTAGGGTGGGGTGAGAAAATAGTCCACTTGAAAAATCTACAATTTCACCCACTCCTGCTCATCTCAGATACTGTGGCATGCTGGGGCCTCTGCTTTTGAGGTCTATAAGGTTATTGTGGGGGCCCAATTTACTACTCACCAGTTGCTTAACTTGCTGAAAGTTCAATTCGTTAATTGATTTGCTGACCAACAACTCCCTTGACTAACTCAACCTCATTATTGACTTCCTATATATGAATTTAATGAAAAGAAGAAAGGCTCAGCTACAAAATTCTTTTTTTTTTAGACTTGAAATATCTTACAAAGTGACTTGGAAAAAAAAGATAGAATTTCAGCTATGAAAATTTGGCATTATGCTCAATGACTTGACCCAACATCCCTTGATGCCCTGACATTTACAAGAAGGGGAAGGGAAATGTGGACCTCAGCAGATGTTGTGAGGATGATTGGATGTGCCTGCCACCCTAGGCTGTTGTTGAGTGCAACACCGATTTTTCATAACTGAACTTCAATCATTTTTTCATAAGTCACTGTTTAAGATATTTCAAGTCTAAAAAAAAGCATTTTGTAACTGAGTCTTTCTTCTTTCTGTTACATGTAACTGGCGAATATTTCCTTGAAAACATCACACCTAAAATGTGCATTGAAAAGTGCACCCTTTTTTTGGGGCCACTTTGTAGATGCAAGAGACAGTTTCTTCCTTTTGACCTGATAATGAGGTAATTTGAATTAGTCGACCTGAATTGTCATATGGAATTAACTAAACCATTTTCTGTATTCTTGGAGATTGGAGGGATTTTAGTCACAGGTTCATCATGCTGTTGGTGCCAGTCTTGGTAAGATTCTTTTTGGCTAGATGGCATTAAACCATCATTATGCAGTGTGAAAAGGGCTAGAAATTTTGGAATAGGCAAGGCCCCACATCCAAAGTAACATTGAGGATTAGTATTTGTATATCAGAAGGGCAATGAAAGCAGTGCTCTAGTTTTCTGTCAACTTTGACTACCTGAATTCATTCTAAGTCTTATTGAAATGAATGTCTGGTAAGTTGCAAATCAGCAGATTGAATGCAGAAGTTAAAGCTGTCACCCTGGAGCCTGTTCCTTCCTTTGTTACAGTTACATCTGAACCTAAACTAAATCTAAACTGCAAGGAGAAAATAAAGGAAAACAACAGAGATCTGTTTCTTACTCGAGCTAAAAGGTCTTTCTGAATCTGAATCTAAAGTAAAAGTCTGCTCCTGGCCAAATTACCATAAAACCTTCTCAGGTTTCAAACAGGGATGCCTGAAATGATTGCTGGATGGGTGAAATATTTGGGACAAGATGCCAAACAGGATTTATATCTGAGACACACATGGCTAGGAGATGCGGCAACATATTTTTCTTTACTAACAATTCAAATTTGCAGAAACTTTGGATTTTTTTCACTGCAGCCCACTCCAGGTTAACAAAAAAATTCAGGTGGTCCTTAACTCAAAGGAGGTTTAGGAAATACTGGATTAAGGAGTTATAAGGGTATTTACTGACACCTTCATGAGAAATGCATGTTCATGCTGCTGTATGCAGCCCTCTCATGTCTAATAAGCTGCTTTGACATTTATGGCTGCTTCAAATAGCAATTCAATCTACGTGATGTTAAAAAAAAATCTGTGCCAAATCATTTTTGCTATTAATGACAGTAAATCTTATCACATCAACTTAATTTTTTAAACTCTGCATGCAGATAGAAGAAAGAAGGCATGTGCCTAATTCTAAGAAAATTGACCCATTGCATCATTTTCTATGCCATTTCTAACTTGACATGTAAAGAAGTGTGCTGTACAAGCTCAAAAAAAAGTGCCAATTCGTTTTTTTATTGGAATGTTAGTAAATTTCATCCAATCAGCACAATATTTCACAAACTGCATGTGAATAGATTGAAGAAGGCTTTTGTAAAATTTGAACAATACTGACTGAATGTATCATGTGATACACTGTTTAAAACTTGAAGGCTAAGAAAATCCAACAGACATGCCAGCTGATGCATTCGTCTAAGCCAGAGAAGCAAACCTCCCTTGCTGTTCTGGATAGCACAAAGACATTTGCTTGCTGCACAACTGAGATGAATGCATCAGCAGGTAAGTCCAGTGCATTTTCTCAGCCTATCACATGGTACATTTGGTCAATATTGTTCAAAATTTGCAAAAGCCTTCTTTCATCTATCCACATGCAGTTTGTGAAATATTAGACCAATCGTATGAAATTTACAAACATCCTGATAAATAAATAAAAAAACAAATAGGCACATTTTCCAGATAGCAGTGTTATCCATTGAGAACCAGGAATACATAAATTCCTAAAATTTTGGGAAGAGCAGAATCCTCTGTGATGTAAACCCTAATGTTATAGGACTGAAGAGGCTCGAATTCACATCTTTATTATACCCACATATTTACATCCCTGAACCAGGAAAGTACTGCTACACCCTTGTCCCTTAAAAAAAAAATATGAAAAAGTAACTAGGGAAGAAGTTTTTGAATGAAACATACTTCCCCATGTGGATGAGTTACTTTTCTGGCTCTGTCTCCCTCTCCTTTTGTCACTTTTAGAAGTAACTCAGCCTAATCTGGAAGCATGAAGCCTTTCTGGAGGGGCAGTTGTCCAAACTTACCCAAGATTTCCCTTCCTTTTTTATCTGCCATACATACTATGGGAAAATGGCAAATATTGTGATTGGCCTCTCACTCTTTAAATTTTCATTCCATCTGTCTGCAGTGTCCATAGCAACTGGACAACATGACTTGCTGTACATGTGCAGCTTTCTGCCTGGGTTGGGGTGCTGTCTTCCATTAAAACATCCACATCCCTTCCAGCCCTCATGGATGATGGATCCACAGTAGACAATGGGCAAGAGTGGCTGCTTGTAGCTGCGTAGACTGGGTTGTTGCTAAGTGCATGTGTGAAATGCCACATCTGGCATCCTACATTCCATACTCTCATCCCATCTCCATGTGACACAGTCCATTGAAAACATGTCTAGTTGTCTTGTACTTTATATATATATACATTGTTATATATACAAAGTGCTGTCTTCCATCCCAGCGACACAAATCAAACGACACATATATGACAACAACATCATGTCAGAAGAGCAAATGGGTTGTCGGAAAGGATCATACGGCTGCAAGGAACAGCTCTTACTCAACCATATGGTCATGGATGATACCAGAACCAGGAAGAAGAATCTCTCAATGGCATGGATCGACTACCAGAAGGCATATGACTCGGTGCTCCATTCATGGATCATTGAGTGCCTCAGGATGTACAACATCAACCCTGTGGTGTATCCTAGCCATTCAGGACCAGTGTATTAGAACTTGTAACTACGAGAAGCACATCCTGAAGCTGGATGTGGACAACCGCTGCAGATGCTGTCATGGACCACCCGAAATGGTTCACCACCTCAGTGCCTGCCCCGAACGAGTACTTGTACAGGCACGACAAAGTGTGCAAATATGTGCACTGGTGTGTCTCAAAGCAAGCCGGCCTGGAAGTCCCAGAGAAATGGTGAAAACACCAGCCAGAGTCTGTTGTGGAGAACGCCTCCACCAAGATATCATGGGACATGCCTATAATTACAGACTGCAGTATAGGCTGCAATAGGCCAGACCTTACGATCTATAAGAAGGAGAAGAAGACCGCACTCCTCGTTGATGTGAGCATCCCAGCTGATAACAACCTCCAAGAGAAGACCAGGGAGAAGCTGGAGAAATACTCCAAACTAAGAGTGGAAGTGGAACAGTTGTGCGGAATATATATATAGACCTATACCACACCAATGGCAGCTATCATTTATTTAAAGGTTGTTTAGTTGAATGCGACAAGGAAGATAATTCCAAAGGTATCAGAGCAATTGGAATGGCAGATCTGTACCCAGGCTGGTACACTCTAGTTTGTTTTTTTTTTTCAACTGTTTTCCTATGCTTTCCTTTCATTCACAGTTTAAAGTAATCCAGTCATGCTGGGAGCTTGAAGTCCATCTATTATGACATTCAAAATCAGTCTCTCTATGCATGGTTCAACTGGAAATTCCTTTGCCAGGATGGTATATTCCAGCAAGGCACTCAATCAACTCAAATTCCAGTATTTGCTAACACTTACGACGTATAATGGGGCCACGCTGGTGCTGTGGAAGACACCAGGCCAAGAGGTAGAAGAGAGGTGGAAGGATGCACATGCATGTCACAACAATGAAGGGTGCTTCTGCTGTCACATTCCTCTGAGTGCACTTGAGGTTTTGGCTCCATACCATTCGAGTCATGTTCATCTGAGGCAACCAATTGAGACATCAGATAACAGTAAATCTATAAGTGTTATTAAAAGTTTTAATGCTAAAAAAGCATTTTTTTTCACATTGAGTAATTGGGCAATAAGAACATACTTTCATTGGCTACACAACCTTTTATTAGGCATTTTCCCCAAATACATCAGATTTTAGTCTTTCTCCAGGTGCAATCTACATAGATGAGATTACTAGAATACTCAAACTTAATTTGCTTAAACAAATTTCTGGTGGTTGGACTTGTTAATCAGGTGTCCCTGTCTTTGCTTCCTATTTGGGAAGCTTCACACCTCACTCTGGCAACAGTAATCTCATAAATTAATGGTCTTAGCAGACTTATCAACCTCGCCACAGCAAGGCTCATATATCTGCCATGACTTCTACTGGATCTGAGGTGAAGCTTCTTCAAAAGTGTTCCCCAAATTCCAGGATCACAAGAGCATAAATATGACTTCTTCCATGATAAATTACCTGCTCTCTTAAATCTATTGTCTTCCCTGGCAGCTGATTCATCTTTCACCAACATACTGCCTCATACTGTAGCTCTTGAACAACTGTCTTTCTTGCATCAGCACATGTCAGAGTCTTAAATGCAGCAACTGACATTCAAATCTGAACAATTTCAATTAAGCAGCATTTTAGGACAGCTTACAGGAAGACAAGCTTCAGATTCTGTGGGATGTGCAAGGGGAGAGTGATTAAGAGTTGGATACTACCTCCAAATGATTTTGGACTGGGTTATTCACCAGTACCGGTAATATTTGGCAGCCAATTTCCAAAAGAGCTAAACATGAGGAAAATTTATTTTCAAGACTTTACCTTGGAGTTGGAGCATTCAAATGCATTGCTCTTCAGTGGATTCTGGCTTTCTCTTCTTTTGAAGAAATTATTGAATGGCCATGGTTGTTTTTTTTGCCCACCCTAAGACCTCAACAGGAAGGCACATAAGCCTGCATTTGACTTACTGCATCCACAATGTCCATGCAAATGTGATCTGCATCAATATCACCAAGAACATCAGCATAAATATAGTTCAGTGCTCTGTAGGAATCCTGGCATCTATCACAGGTGACATTGCGTGTCTTCCCAGACCAGGTATCAGGACCAATTCCATGAACACCAAGAACTTCAGTTTGATTCTGTAAGCAAGCCAACATCTTCTTATATTGAGCCATGAAAGACTTAGTCACATTGTTCAGGTCTGTTGTCAGTGTTCCATTCCCATATTTCTCAAAGCAATCTATAAGGACAGCAATAACAGTGTTAAAGATTTGAAAAATTGTTGAGTGACCATGTTGAATGAATAAGAAAATGCTCACTGTCACAGGCAGCCTTCTCCCACAAGTTCATTGTAAACTGAAATGATGTTTCAACTATCTGGATCCGATCAGCATTTAATAATTCTGAAATGCAGCCTTCTCCACTGTTTTCATCTTGCTCCTGTAAACAAAAAAGAAAATAATACTGTAAAAATAATATAGCAATTAATGATAAAATTAGGTGAGAAAGTCATACCATAATGATGGCATGATGAGCCTGAGAGACATTCAGATACTGCTGAACACATTTCTCACAGAGGTGAATGGGCCTTGCAAACCGAACAGCACAGTGAGTGAATTCGGACACAGCATGTGAGAAATATTTCAGGAGGTCTTCACATTTCACACTCAACCAACCTTCATGCACTTCCCTGAAAAAAGAACCAGGGGTTGACTTTTACAGTTTTTGGACATAAATCGGAGGAGAGCAGCCATGGAGAATATCACCAGAAGAAAGGAAAGAAACATACCTCTTCAGAAATATGATGGATATTCTCCATGACTCTCATCCCCTCTGGATGCCACATAGAGAAGTATCAGACAAACACATAAATGCACACAAGACTATTAACTTTTTATCTTTTTTCTGGTTTTCAGTCTGATTGCTTTTTGCTTCACAGACTGGACTAAGGCCTTCATCTCATTGTCTCTCAGCTTCTTGTCAGCAGTTTCCAAGTTGGCACTCTTGGTCAAGCCCAGAGTGATACGCTTTTGTTTCTCAGCAATTATGGCCTCCATACCCCTGGTCTTCTTGAAGTGCTGATGTGAAGGATCCACATTGAAATGGTGAGAACTAAAAAGTGCTGAAAATCGGGAATCATTCACATCCACTTGAAACTCATCTTTCTCTTGATCTTTTTGGTTTTCTTCTGATTTCAGCCGTCTTTTTTTCTTTGTCTTGGATTCATTCTCACCTTTCACAATGTCTTTGTAATTAAAGTGCTGTTTTCTATCATCATGTACATCTGCTGTCATCGTTAACAAGTGAAGTGTATTATCAACAGGTTCTTCTTCATTCTTCACTTTCTTCTTTTTCTGTTTCTTTTCCTTTACAACAGTCTTGAAAAAAGGATCATTGAGGTCCACATCAGCTGGAAGGTTATCACTACTATACTCTTCTGATTGTGTCTCCTCTTCTATCTTTCTTTTAGATTTCTCTTTCTTTTTGAGGTATTCTTCCCATGGTGTAAGGCTAGCCTTTTCTTTCTTTTGCTTCACCAATTCTTCAGTTCGATCCTTCAATCCTACATCCCATGTAATCTCCATTTCTACCTTTTCCTCTTTCTTCTTCTTATGCTTCTTCTCCAAGTCCTGTATCAGTTCTCGATACTTGGCAATCCGATCCTTTGCAGTCATGCTGACTTGGGAACCTTCAATGTCACTTTCAACTGCTTCCTCTTCAGGCTCCGAGTTAGATGTATCAGATGCTAAATATGCTTCCAGATTCTCCTCTTCACCTTCTCCTTTCTCAAAGGCTTTCTGAAGCAATTCAGATCGTTCTGGGTCTGTTTCGTCCCATGTGCAGTCAACATTTGCCTGCTGCAGGGCTGTATTTATGAAGAACTTTGGCTTGTATTTTCCTGGTGGGGGAAGAGAACTGCACTGATCTCGTGGTTCATCCTCAAAGGTTACTGTATCTGGAACTAGACGGAGGTCTAGTCGAGTTGCAGTGCTCTCATATTCAGCACCATCGCACTCTTCATAGAGACAACTGGCTGTTTGGTGACTATCGCACTCTACTATTGCATAATAGTACTTGAGGCGGTTCAGTTGGTACTGACGCAG
Source organism: Darwinula stevensoni (assembly GCA_905338385.1). Taxonomy (NCBI): domain Eukaryota; kingdom Metazoa; phylum Arthropoda; class Ostracoda; order Podocopida; family Darwinulidae; genus Darwinula; species Darwinula stevensoni. The sequence goes on along the minus strand of CAJPEV010002868.1, from coordinate 14,507 downwards.
TTTCTCAACATGATAGCCCTTGCCCTCTTCAGTCTCTCCCTCTTCATCTGAAGATGAAGAAAAGGCTCTTTCAGCCAACAGCTCCTTTGGACCTTCCACTGCTTCATCTCTCATCCTCTGCTTTCCAAACTCTGAAGGATAGATTTTCACAGATTTGATGAGTCCACCACTTGGCAAGAAAGAACTCATAAGCACCATGATGTCTACGGCCTTGAGTCGGTCCCAGTCCATGTTGCAGACTGCAACTTTGGAGGTCTCTTCAATTGTGTCAGTGCGTTGAGCATCATTATCTAGTTCTCCCCAAGGATGTTCAACATCTTCATTGGATTCATTATCTGAATCCTCATCACTGGAACTAGACAATAACTTCCCCTCTCCACGTGCATAATCACAAGTCATATCCATCAACTTCTTTCGTAAAACTGAGTTCTTTGGCAATTCACCATCAGACTCTGTCTTCTCAGGAAGTTCCTGATCTGAACCTCTTCCCAACTCATCTTCCATGTTCTCATTATTCTTCATCAATTCAACATTCTCACCTTTGGCATCACTCTTCACTATTACATCATCCTCTACAGAACTTTCATCTGAGCTGGAGAGGTGATAAAACCTCCTGAGATCTTCGGTGTTCTCCAACTGCAATGGCCTCCCCCGTTTGTCAACTTGGCACTTGACTTTAAAGTGCTGGTCCTTGAACATAGCCTGAAAGCGTTTGTCAATTTTGACCTTACGTTCATTCTTAGGTAGAGGACGGAACCGAGGGTCTGTCCTGATGTGCCTAAATCTTTCATCTTCCTGATCTTCAGACATTCTGGTCAAGAAGAATTCAATGCACTGGGTGGGAGAAAGAACAAATTACTCACGCTTCCTTGGAAAATGGGATGAAGCTGCATCCAAAATATACAAGAATGAGCTTCACATACCACATTCTACAACCTAAGAGAAGAGATAAAACAGAGTGCTTACAGCAAAAGAAAAAAACAATGCATCCAGGAAAACTTCAATGGAGAAAATAATATATGAAAAATTTCCTTGCTGAACACTGAATTCACTCCTTCAAAGTGGGGTATACTGAGATCAGCAACCCTCATCAAACAACCTTCACCATTAGCCTTTTGCAAGATTCAATCCCACAAAAATTTTCATACTAAGTCAAGTTGGTTCATTCAGGAAGCTATTTGCAACATCCATCATGTAAAAGCTTAAAATGAAATCCTAAGCTCATTCAAAACTACATTTGACAATTATAAAAAAAAACCAACTCTGTCAGGAAAAGTGAACATATCAGGTGATTCATGTGGTGTCCTTGATTCAGCAGCACTTGAAACAATGCAAAGATTCAAAGACTTCTGAATATATTGAAAATGAATCATTAGAACCAAGAGCATTCTAGTTGGTCTAGTCTGATCATTAAAAACAGAAATGAAATTGCATCTGACATCAAAAGCAAAATAATGAAATGAAATGAAACAAGGAACATATAGATGACAAAGATGTAATATGGTTTTCTTCAAACCAAAGAACCTGATTTTGTAGACTAAACTATTGTCTGTAAATAGGAAATGGCAAAACTTTAAGAATGAAGATTGAGTTTTCCTCTTATAACATATGGATCTGGGAAATGAAACTCAGGTGAAAGAGGGAGAGGGATGACATAGTGAAATATTACATCAGCTTAAAGTAGTGGTTCCCAACCTTTTTTTTTTACTTGTAGTGCACATTAGGATGCTTACATTTTCCATGGCACACAGATCTTTGGATATGGCGATAGAAGGAATAGGGGTGTTGTGGATTAAGTCAGGTCAGCCCAAAAAAGATAATTATGTGAAGAAAAAAGTCCCCACAGCTACATTGGAACAAGTTCAGAATTTTCGTCTTACCAACTCTAAAGGAAATAACTACAAGGGATTCATGAAGCCTGTGGTTTCCAACCAATATGCTGTGGCACACTATTGTGCCATGTTTAAGGTTCAGGTGTGCTGTAAGATTTTAATAATTTCTCACTTGAATTGAGGGAGTATCACAAAGGCAAGGGACAAGCACATGTCAACATTCAACATAAAGGAGAACATCACAGGAAATATCACCACATTCTCAGGTAGCATACATACATAATACCACCAAACTACTTTTTTTTTAAGAATATACAAGGCCATGATTATAGCATTGAAAATCCATATTGTACTGGGCATTGATATATGAATTGGTGCCATGAAGAATAATAGGAACCTAAATGCCAGTGCACCTGTCTGCTGAGGTAATGGAGAAAAACTACATACCTGTACTTACTACATAATATCAAACTGACTTTTGAATTATCGCTTACCAAGCATACTCATATGCACCCAAGTAAATAATACTTCAAATGTATCAGTTTCTTTAGGAACAATCTCTACAACCCCAACAACTAGAGTTTCAATTAAAGTCATCTTCATTCCATGCCCAACAAGCTTTAACACATTGACTGCTATGTATGTTGCCGGTGTCCACTACGCAAACTTTTGCCATCTGCCATAGAGGACACCAATGTCTGCTCTCCTATACTCAAGTGTTGGTTCATGTGGCTGCTGCAATTTTAGTATCCTCAGTTATTAAAGTGCATTAGTATGCTTTTGGCAATAAAGGACATTTTTCTAAATTTTGCCTTGGAAGTCAATGTGTTAAAAGATCATGTACATTTTGAATAAAAATCCCTAATGCTCACACATTATTTGCTGGGGTTAAAATGGATTAACCAAATGTCCATTCACACTGCCAACAAAAGCTACTTTCCATAGATTTTTTGCAAGCATCAATGCAAAGTAGCTGATTTTAGACAAAGGATTAGTAAGTAAAGTCTGAGGATGGCCTATAACTACCTTGGAATCATACATAGCCACCTTTTTCTTGATGCCATGGGTGATACCCTCACTTTCTTGTTTTCAAACTCATAGTGAACTCATAATGAGTATATCCATCCATTCCTTCCAATTTTATGAAATAAAGTCTAAAGGGGGTTTCTAGATATTAAAAAAATAGTTATCAAATTTATTGCTAGTTGCTTCAGTGCATTATCCATCAAAACATTTGATCAAGCCAAGATTATTCTCTCTGAATTTGGTATGGGGAACATGAAATGCCAAGGAAGGTAAAGGACATAACAACTGGCACACATTCACATGACAATTCTGTCCAATCGGTCTTGGTGTTCCACCATTACTGACAATGAATATGAGATCACTACCAAGGATAGGTAGGATCAACTATGCAGGATACTTGGGCATCAATTTTCTAAGTGCATTGACATACCTGCTAAAATCCAAAATGAAAGATAAATGCATTCTCCACCACGAAGATGTGGTCTGATACTCGGCCACAATGTCAAGAAGTCATAATGATCCTGCTGTTCAATTGTCCATTGGACTAGTCTGGGCAAGTATAACTGGATATGCACTTGTTCAATCACTTCTCAGTATGAAAATATATGCTTTTCATACTTAAATTATACTTGCACTTGAGGACCTTGATAACGTGACTTGGCAGAATTTTGTGAACTTTCAGGGGTTCTGTGACCATCAGATCTATCTGTTGTATCAGTCAGCTCTGTTTCAATGAGAGGCTTCATATTTTTCCCATGTTTCTCAGAATACTTTGGAAACAAGTCTGAAACAAAAAGAGCAACAAGAACAGCAACAGTGGTTCCAACAATAGATCCAGCCAAGACATCACTCCAATGATGCTTGTTATCTATAACACGAGACAAAGCTGTGAACCAACTTAGCAAGATAGCCAGGAGCTGAAAGAATGGACGAGTTAGTCTGGTAAGTTTCCATGTCATTCTGCTTTGCATATACAAGACAAGGTAAACCATGGCATAGGCTGAGAATGAAGCATGTCCAGAAAGGAAAGATAATCGCATTTCTTTCAACCTTTTGTCATCAGTTCCTCGACAGGAGTAGTTAACAATATACGTAGCTGATCCATTTTTTGCAGAGCAGTCTATGTTTTCCCACTTTGGTACACAGACATCGAAGAAGTGTGGTCTGAGTCGTCCAATACTGTACTTGGCAATGTCAGTTGTCAACTGGGAGCATGCAGCCCCAAACAGGAAAGGCCCAATTTTTAAGTATAGCTGAACCAAGAATTCCTGACATGGAATCTTGCATGGCAATGCCATGGAAATCTTTTTCACATTCAGAGGTCTTCTAGTGTGAAAACCTTCAATGACTGAGATGACCAATATGGGAACAAAGATACCAACTATGTACAGTGCAGTATTAGAGATAGTTGAATCCTTGTAAGGGTAGGAGAGGGTCTCATCATTGCAGTAAAAGCCTCTCTTATATGGTTCTCCCAATACGAAGAACAGGAGGATGGGGAAGGCAACAGCCAGCAATAGAAGTACATCAATGACTACTTTCATCATCACATTCAAAGCCATGTTGCTCTCTCCTCCCCTCACACCCTCACTCACATAGCCTGCAGAAATAAAGACAGAAAATGATGGCTGTCAACCACAAATACATGGTATGCCTGGCTTAGGACAAGTTAATGGCCTAAGCCAGCCTATTAACCATTAATTAGGCCAAGTTAAAAATCCTTTGAATCTTCATAGAACAGTCATTTAGACTTTTGCAAGTTATTTCACCCCACATCCAATAAGTCCACACAAATTGGAAGCTAATGTTATATATATTTTCACCTCTATAGTACCATTATATAGGATAAACACCTCGGTTTCCGGCCAGTCTCCAGTTGGCCAGTAAGGCTTAAATCCAGCATAATTAGTTAATCTGGCCATTTTCAAGCATTCCATCAACATCTTCCTATTTGAGGACCTATTACTAGTGTTTCCTAGTGTGCACATGGAGTGTCCACTTCCTACGGGAGTTGTATCAGCGTGGCCAAAAACTGGTGGTGACCCTATGGTCACTTTTTTTGTCAATGACAAGCAGATGCACTTGGCAGAGATACATGCACTTTAGACTTAGATTCTTAACCTTCATCAATGATTCTTTGCCTTATCTTCTCATGCATGCTCAATTTTTTTTGGATGGATAAGAGGAATAATTGCATATAAATTTTTTTAGATGAGCTCTAAAAAACAACTCAAGAAACATATTACTTTTGACCTTGTGAACTACATGAAGCAATTGGTTCTATGGCCCACCTCTTTACTCTTACTCTTGGGCAGTTGAAAGCAAGAAAAATAAAATGAAATCAGAAGGTGGGGGATTGGCAACCCCCCCCCCCCCTACTTTTCAAGAAAAGAAAAGAAGCCAAAAAAAGGGAAAGGTCCATGAAATGCATTATAGTATTCCTGAGTTCCTGTGCCCCCCACTTTTTCCATCCATGCTAAGCTTATGCAGGAAGTATCCACAAACTGCCAANGATATGCACTTGTTCAATCACTTCTCAGTATGAAAATATATGCTTTTCATACTTAAATTATACTTGCACTTGAGGACCTTGATAACGTGACTTGGCAGAATTTTGTGAACTTTCAGGGGTTCTGTGACCATCAGATCTATCTGTTGTATCAGTCAGCTCTGTTTCAATGAGAGGCTTCATATTTTTCCCATGTTTCTCAGAATACTTTGGAAACAAGTCTGAAACAAAAAGAGCAACAAGAACAGCAACAGTGGTTCCAACAATAGATCCAGCCAAGACATCACTCCAATGATGCTTGTTATCTATAACACGAGACAAAGCTGTGAACCAACTTAGCAAGATAGCCAGGAGCTGAAAGAATGGACGAGTTAGTCTGGTAAGTTTCCATGTCATTCTGCTTTGCATATACAAGACAAGGTAAACCATGGCATAGGCTGAGAATGAAGCATGTCCAGAAAGGAAAGATAATCGCATTTCTTTCAACCTTTTGTCATCAGTTCCTCGACAGGAGTAGTTAACAATATACGTAGCTGATCCATTTTTTGCAGAGCAGTCTATGTTTTCCCACTTTGGTACACAGACATCGAAGAAGTGTGGTCTGAGTCGTCCAATACTGTACTTGGCAATGTCAGTTGTCAACTGGGAGCATGCAGCCCCAAACAGGAAAGGCCCAATTTTTAAGTATAGCTGAACCAAGAATTCCTGACATGGAATCTTGCATGGCAATGCCATGGAAATCTTTTTCACATTCAGAGGTCTTCTAGTGTGAAAACCTTCAATGACTGAGATGACCAATATGGGAACGAAGATACCAACTATGTACAGTGCAGTATTAGAGATAGTTGAATCCTTGTATGGGTAGGAGAGGGTCTCATCATTGCAGTAAAAGCCTCTCTTATATGGTTCTCCCAATACGAAGAACAGGAGGATGGGGAAGGCAACAGCCAGCAATAGAAGTACATCAATTACTACTTTCATCATCACATTCAAAGCCATGTTGCTCTCTCCTCCCCTCACACCCTCACTCACATAGCCTGCAAAAATAAAGACAGAAAATGATGGCTGTCAACCACAAATACATGGTATGCCTGGCTTAGGACAAGTTAATGGCCTAAGCCAGGCTATTAACCATAAATTAGGCCAAGTTAAAAATCCTTTGAGGCTTCATAGAACAGTCATTTAGACTTTTGCAAGTTATTTCACCCCACATCCAATAAGTCCACACAAATTGGAAGCTAATGTTATATATATTTTCACCTCTATAGTACCATTATATAGGATAAACACCCCAGTTTCCGGCCGGTCTCCAGTTGTTGGCCAGTAAGGCTTAAATCTAGCATAATTAGTTAATCTGGCCATTTTCAAGCATTCCATCAACATCTTCCTGTTTGAGGACCTATTACTAGTGTTTCCTAGTGTGCACACAGGGTGTCCACTTCCTACAGGAGTCGTATCAGCGTGGCCAAAAACTGGTGTTTACCCTATGGTCAATTTTTTTGTCGATGACAAGCAGATGCACTTGGCAGAGATACATGCACTTTAGACTTAGATTCTTAACCTTCATCAATGATTCTTTGCCTTATCTTCTCATGCATGCTCAATTTTTTTTGGATGGATAAGAGGAATAATTGCATATAAATTTTTTTAGATGAGCTCTAAAAAACAACTCAAGAAACATTACTTTTGACCTTGTGAACTACATGAAGCAATTGGTTCTATGGCCCACCTCTTTACTCTTACTCTTGGGCAGTTGAAAGCAAGAAAAATAAAATGAAATCAGAAGGTGGGGGATTGGCAACCCCCCACTTTTCAAGAAAAGAAGCCAAAAAAAGAAGGGAAAGGTCCATGAAATGCATTATAGTATTCCTGAGTTCCTGTGCCCCCCACTTTTTCCATCCATGCTAAGCTTATGCAGGAAGTATCCACAACCTGCCAAGTGGCAGACCTTAGTACTGACATTTCAACATAAATGGACCAAAATGCATTCAATCAAGAGTTTCATTCTGTTCATAGGTTTGCCAATAGCACTGCTGCACATGCACTGGAAAGCACCTCATTCCAAGTTGTGTCCCTATCACAAATGTTTGCTCTATGTAGTCAAACTGCACTGCATGGAGCAGTCAACAACATCCTCCTTTGCAAAAAAAAACTCCATCTCTCTTTAAAAAAAAAAAAAATAAGGAGAAAAACTAAGCACTTGTTGCTAGATCCTGAAAATATGGATGGCTATAAGTTATTTTAAGGTTTTCTTGTTTCCATTTTTTTTTAAATCTGTGAATAGTTCCTGCTTAATCTCAGAAAATCCCCAAAAATTTACCTTTGGTTTTTTTTCTTACAATTACAATATGTCTTTTCCACTTGTTACCAGTCAGTTATTAAAATAATAATAGTTACTAAGTTCCTTACCAAACACCCAATATATCAAGCCAAACAGGTAGTATTAAGTTTTGTGAAACTTTTTCATGCAGACATGGGCATCAGCTTCTGCAAATCTATTTATCATTGATTTCAATACATACATAGGAGAGCATGTCTTTCTTAACCAATCTGAATCCTCTGGGAACACACTCCAAGTTGTTATGCTCTTTCCTTTGACAATTCAAAATTGCAGAAGAAACTCCAAGATTTTCTTTCATTCACAGGGTATCAATAATATCAACTGAGGCTTTGAGGAATGGAAACAAAAATCCTTTGTAAGAATGATAGCAAGTTACTGTCTTACCTCTAGTACATATTGCTAATTAGGCAAAGCAATCTATTTCAATGGCCTTTTCCCAACTAAAATATCAAAGTGTGCTGATGGCATAGAGCTCTAAAAGAATCTCTCACATTCATAATCTGAAGGAATAGGAAGAAATATAGAGGAAAGGGGCCAGGGAGAGAGTTCCAGAAATTGAATTACAAGAACCAGAAAGATAAGAGAAGCAGGCAGTTTAAGTCTCTGGATCAAAGTGTTTGTGAAAAAGGGGAAAAAGAGAAGAAGAAAAAAGGCAAGGAGTTAAAATGCATATCTAAGAGAACCCCAGAAATGGCATTACGAACTGTAAACTGTAAATATAGTATGGATTTTGTCACTAGTTCACAAAGCAACAGTTTCACAGCCTATGGCTCAGAAGACCTTAAGAAGTCATAAAATTATTACTTTCCACAATTCAAAACCTATAAGCCTTGGCTCTTATTTGTGTGCTGTCAAGTGCATCTAGTGATTTGCATGAATGCCTTACACATTGTGCTTTTTACTGCAATGCATGATGCAGGATGAGAGGATATCTTCTGCAGTGTTTTTTACTTCAGTTAAACAATTTTTCACTTGACTTAAACACTCATGCATGTGGATCATCCCATGCATGTGTGTCTGAGTTGAGTGAAAAATTGTCTAACTCAAGTAAAAAACACTGTAGTGTTTTTATTAGTCAGATAATTTGACTCGGACACCAGTGCATGGGATGTTCCTTACAAGTCAAGTAAAAGATCGTCTGACTCAAGTGAAAAACACTATGAAAAAAGTGGCATTGGGCTAGGGTGGTCTGATTTTTTTTTTCCAGAAAAAGCTGAGTCATGTTCAAGAAAATGTCAAAAATATTAGTCCTTGCAGTGTGGAAAAACCGAGACAACAGAATGGAAAGGAAAATTCAAACCGGGACATAACTTGAAAAACCGGGACGTCTGGTCACCCTACATTAGGCCCAGTAGGCCTATGAAGCTCATGCCCATGGTGATATGAATTCATTGACAAATCACTTCAGTGTTTTCCACGTTTTCACCACAGTATAAAAAATTAAGTAAAAAATAAAATAGGCGGGGATGGATGGGTGGTTCTAGATGCGAACGTCATGCTGAAGGCACTTGGAGGGCTGACTCAGTTCGTAGAACTGGTATGACACCACTTAAAAGCCATTGATACGTGTCATCTAGTGGAGAAAACAGGTACTATTTCCTTCGTTTGTCAGTTTTGAGATGGCAGTTTCGAGCAATAACTTGGGTTGTCCTCATTGTTCGGCACGGCTTCTTGACCGGCTCCTCATGGAGCCCGCCTATCGCGCGTGGTTGAATTTTCTAAAGAAAATATTCTACTTTGATTTTAACCCAGTAACTACAAGAACCAGGATGGTCATATGTTTCACTCTTTCTTTCATTTCGTCATTCCTAAAGAATCTCTTCACAATACAGTTTTTTTTTTACTTCGGGTGTCCGGAAAGTAATGAGAATCGTTTGTAAATTTGTAACTCTACAAGCAGTGCACTTCTCACTGCTCAGGCAATCAGATCAATATGTAATCTCTGTGATTACCGATTTTCAAGTCAATCCTTTGAGAAGCGCTTACAGAGCAGACCTCAAAAGACAACTCTATAAGCTCAGTGCAACGCGGGCTGATTTTAACAATTTGGATATGGCTACAAGCGCTGAGAACTTTCGCTTCTACACGTTCACGTGGTTCAAACTTGGCATTGCAGCCGCTGCCTGTTGGAGGGAACTGATCCCCTTGTATGTCAAGTCTAATGTCTTTCGGTGGTTCAGCAACTTCAGAGAAGCAGCTGAAAAGGAGGAAGAGGCTTCCTTTCTCGACCAGCCCCACAGTAGCCGTCCAAGGTCCACCCAGACACCAGAGCTTGTCGAGACGGTGTGAGAGCTGGTGGATAAAGACTGCCTAGTGACTACTCGAGAGCTGGATGAGGGGCTCGACGTTGGCAAGAGTACTGTCCACGAGGTGCTCACACAAGACCTGCAACTGCGCAACATGGCATCAGTCTGGGTACCGCACCGACTAACCGAGGACATCAAAGCGGCTCGCATCAACGGTGCCAAGCACATCAGGGACATTTTTTTCTGCGAAGGCGTGGAGGCTTTCTGCAACAAGCTCATTCCGTGTAACAGGGAGCGACCGCAATGCCAAGGTTGAACCGCGTGAACGTGTAGAAGCGAAAGTTCTCAGCGCTTGTAGCCATATCCAAATTGTTAAAAACAGCCCGCGTTGCACTGAGCTTATAGAGCTGTCTTTTGAGGTCTGCTCTGTAAGCAAACACGGATTGACTTGAAAATCGGCAATAACAGAGATTGCATATTGATCTACATGTCTGAGCAGTGGGAAGTGCATTGCTTGCAGAATTACAAATTTACAAACGATTCTCATTACTTTCCGGACACCCGAAGTAATTACCCAAGTAGTCATGGGTGATCCAAAACTCGTCCATGGACAATCCAGTTGTCCAGAGATGGATATAAGTCCAGAGGCGGTCGTCCGTTGGATGTACATAGGATGCCATCGCCATGGATTGATATATTCTCATGCATTCTGAGCTTTATTCGAGCAAAATTTCCCTACATCGAACACTCAATTACTTCCATCTTATTGAATGAAGGTTTTATGGAATGACGTTACTAGGATCCGATCGTGGGAGTTATTTTGTTCTTGTTTTTTCTTCTTATCTCCCATCTTAGGTCCCAACCAAATAACTTCAATCAATATATATCAATAGATAGTGTGACATAGTAATTGGACCAGTGCATGATTTAATTTAGATTTCGACGATACGAACGAAACGATGTGTTAGTCCTTCTTTCAGCATCCATTGGACGTCCAGCAATGGAACCTCCAAGGACAACTTCTTATGGTCTTCCATTGAATGTCCTTGGATGGAATCCCCGCCCCGTTGAGGCCTTCCATCTGACCTGACATCAAGCAGCTCATTTAAGGAATACAAAGTTCCCATAATATGAGAGAGGTCGCGCTCATCCCGCCGCTGTGTCTCCCGATCCCCAAAATGCTAACGAATTGTTCTGCGTAAGCTTTCATCCTCTACTCGATCATTTCCCACGTACAAGCCTAAGGAATGAAGTCATTCTAATTAATTTATTTGTTGAGAGACGTAACATAGCTCAAGGAGACTCCTGGCGATTCTTGCACATTGTATGGTGAGAGTATGGTGCCCCTTGTGAAGTAACAGAGAGTAAGCGCATAAGGCTATGGCAGCAGCTCGTAATGAGTTCCACTGCCATCCCATGCCCCAGCTGGTGGGGGTGGAACTCCCGGCAGCTAGAACTGCCTCTTCCAAGGCTTCCCAGTTCCTGGTTTGCGAGCGACTCGCTCGATCTGCACACTCACATTGTTTGTACTCTCTCCAGCTCTCCTAACCTTCATCTCGTCTCCGTTTTCACGTGTCCTTCATATCTGATCTCTTCCTACCCTCTCTTCGTCTTTTGGTTTCTCTCTCTTGCCTGTTCCTCGTCTAACACCGCTCACTCTTTTCTAGTCATTGTCTAGCTGCTCCTTTTCTCTCTACTGTTCATAACTTTCATATCTGTCTTCTCTGCTCACCCCTTGACTCGTTCTCTTGTCCCCCTTCTCTCCCACACTCACGCGCTTCACTCTTCCCCCTTCTTTCCCACGCATCTCTTACCCCTCTGAGTTCGACTTCGCATACTTTTCTATTTCTTTCCCTTTATCAGGTCTCTCTCTCTCTCTCCCTCCCTCTCTCTCTCCCTCCCTCTCTCTCTCTCTCCCTCTCTCTCTCTCTCCCTCTCTCTGCTTATTCCTCCTCACTTTTCTTGTATACTGCAAGAACATGAACACTCTTCTTTCCTGCTCTTTCTCCCACGTCCTGCCTTCACTGGCTCTTGAGCATCCGTTTTCTATACTCTTCAATTCCGCTTAATACAGGCTTTCTCCCTCTCCTTATTTCATCGCTACATTAACATCTCTCGCCCACTTCCGTCTAGTCTCTACATGTTTTGATCTATCTTCCTTTAATTTAAGGTGATCTCACTTTTCTTTTCCCCCCTTCCTGCTTCCTTGCTTTTTTATTTTTTTTTTCCCACCTCCAACCAATCCCTGACCCATGGGTCCAGTGACCGGGACACGTTCCCGCGCCAAAAGGCGGAACAAAAGCACACCACCTCCTTCCACAAGGAAAGAACGCCAAGCTAGAACCCCAACACCTGAGAGGTCAATTATGTCTCTTGCCAATCCAACAGCTAATCTGACATCACCCTCAGCAACATCATTGATGTCAACAAATGTGGATTCCCCACGACCCCACATACCCGATCAACAAACTGCTATAACTACCTCTCCCCCCTCTGTTAATGAGGTGCCGACAGCTGTGACTTTAACGAGGGAGGGCGTATCTATAGAAGTCCCGCTCAACGAGGACAATGATCCTGCTCCCTTCACAGAGGTCACTCCCAGACGTAGGCACAACACCAACGCCAGCCCCCCTCAGAATCCTACACGAACCAAGAGGCCAGTGCGGGACCCCTTCCGAACCCCCCTGTTTATTGAGGCGGTACCGGAAAAGTTCCGTAATCCGATAGCCTTTGTTAGAGCCCTTCTCGGAGCGCTCAAAGGCATTGAAATCACCAACATCAGAAAGACAAGGACGGGATACGTCTTGGACGTCCCCAACCAACAAGATGCCGAAAGGCTTATTGAGAAATTGCCATCTGACATGGGCACTGCCCATGCCCC
>CAJPEV010002867.1:26005-37751 GCA_905338385.1 Darwinula stevensoni | reverse complement strand
CAAAATCCTGACTATGGCACTGCTCCCTATGCATCCGTTCCCCTTCCTTCCCCACGCTCAGTCGGATTAAGAACACTCGAAAACACGGAGTTCAAGTTCCGCGCAGAAGCAGACGACCTTAGCGTTACCTTATTGAAGGACATTCATTAGGGTCAGATTCTTGAAGAGGAACATTGATGACATTACAGTTTTTCCCAATTGCTAGAGCCCAATTTCATATATTGATGGACATTTTTCAAAACTTAACGTACGATCCGAAAAACTCTGCGCTCTTTTCTCACATTCATGCGTCCGACAGTCAAAAGTACGTCCCTTTATCAAAATCAACGTACGCTCTTCAATATTCTAACGTTCGAGATAAGGAATGTCTATGGACAGCCAACACGAGACCGTGAAAATAATTCTTCTGAAGATTCCCCTAATCTCAGTATGCATTCTGAAGCATAAATAGAAGCAGAAAGAGTCCCTTCAGCCGGTTTCTCTTAGTTTTGAAACTCAACGTCATGCGATAAAATGCATATTTCGGTACCTTTAGTATTCCTTCTTGTCATAGATTTCTCGCGTGTGTATCATACAGAAAGAAAATAAAAAGCCGATCATGTGTGACTGAGGGGAAAACTCTCCTGAACCATGAGGATATAATATACACATGTATGTCACTGCTTCTAGCATGGAAATGAAAATAAATCCACTATGAAGAATTGTAAGCCCCAATTGACGCAATTTATAATGATAGGCAAAAATTCTTTGGTTTCACATCGAAGAAACTCCTTTTCGTAGAGTCACGAAGACTTCTAGAGTCCAGACATGGGTTTCTCTTTTTTTTTCGAGCTTTATATTACAAGTATATTCATGATCCACTTCGAGATTCGATTTCCGCTCCCCCAAAAGTCGAAACAGAACGTCCTGCGATCAATTTCTAACGAGCCTGGAATCAAAACTTAAGGCACCTTTGGCAAATCCATCTGCACGATCCATTACTGTGAATGGGAAGGCGAAGAGTCTCTTGGATCGATGACCGCCCTGTCGGCCGTGCCAGGTCAAATCGACCAGAACCTCCCCAATGTCAAACGATGTTAATTTAATTAATTTTAATTTTTGAGGCAAGGACGTTAAGTTTTGACGCGAGTGCCTTAAATTCGTTCTGAAGGACACCAGCGATGTGTTCTATTGGAAAATATGTTTCGGTGAAGGAAGTTTGGCACGTATGCCGGATGACAATTTGAAATATAAAAGATGGCGCTGTATCTGGCCGATGATGTGCTCGTGCCAATACACTGACGTCGTTTCTCCGTGATATTTGTCGTTCATAAAATATTTTTGCGGATCATACAATGAGGACTTAGGCTCTTCTCCTCAACTCTGACAATTTATACAATCTAGGCTCGGTTGTTGGGTGGATGTGCATACGGCGGGTGTTTCAACAGCGATCAACCAGGATCAAACATAGATTTCTTCCTGTAAAAATCATCAAACCGCCCATTGAGATTATTTCGCGTGAGATATATGGACGAGGTGCCGCTTGAAAGCACAAAAACTCCTCACCCCTCCTCCCCCCCCCTTACCATTCTTCCCCTTTCGTCTTCGTTGAACGGGAAATTGTACATTTCTGCTATTCCATTTCTTTCTACAACAGATCACGGTTTCTGCCGGTCGAGCCCATTACTATCTCCTCACACCCTAATAAGGTCAGACTCTTATTTTGAGAAGTCACTTGACTTGTGCCGTCATTCAAAAGGGTGCAGGGCGTTGTATCCGGTCGAAAACCCCTCAACGAGACAATAGAGCGAGCATAAGTTGTAAAGATTTGGAGATCATAACATGAGATTTTCCCAGTGAACACTCATATCTACGAACAAAAATGGGTCCCAAGGCCATAACAATTTTGTAACTTGACAGACAAAAATGACCTCTTTTCTCTCTTTCCGACCCTTTTTAGCTGATTATGTTGTGACAGAAATTAATCGTAAGTAAATACTCAGGATTAGGTATTTTGGATTTTTCTGAATAACAGCCGGCATTATTGTCTGCCGACTACATTGCTGTATCGACGTAAGAAACTATTTCAACGTTTGAGAGGGAGCATTCAGCTCTGACAACTATGGACGATGAGAACCTCTGTGATTGGTTGGAAAAAATTTTGGAGGATAGAGATTGCCGTGGTCAGCCATGCATCCATCGTCCGCACGAGAAGAATCGGTCTTCTTATCCTTTTCCGTACGTTAGGTTTCCAAAAAGGTACGTAAAGATATGAAAATCCCACTTCGTGTTTCGCTTTTCGTACGTTAGCAATGAAATCGGCTGTTAAGTTTTGTGAAAAGTTTGCAGAGTTTTGGGATTCGTTCAAATGGTTTTGAAAACGGAAGTATAGTTTCGAGAAACGGACGTAAGCAATTGGGAAAAACTGTAAATACATGAACCAAAATATCTCACTTTACTTTATGCGCAATTTTTTCCTTACTTTTGGACGACTTGAACTTTATACGGAAACATGCCGAAATACCAACATTCCTCCGACGGACGTCCAACTCGGTTGCTGGGCTTGAGCCGGTTTTCGTATGGAGCGCCGCGGACAATCCTGGATCGCTGCACTCACACTCACTCTCACATTTTCTGGAGTCCAGACTGTTGGGGGAAGTCCTAGCCTCCCTCAATTCCAAGCACTTGCTTTCTCTCCGAATCGTCGGGCACATTTCAATATCGTGTTGCGCTTTGGACATCTCCTTACGCAATATATTCGTCGAAATCGTGTCGAGCATTCGTCACTGAATCAGATTTAAAATAAAGTTCCAGAATTCTTTCCCGATCCACATTCGACCATGGAATGGTGGCAATCGATTCTCCGCACTATACTCATCGAACCTGAAGCCAAAAACCAAACAAACAATAGAGTTCGTAAACATGAACTTTTTACATGCATTTATTTTATGTTCGTCTTCTCTGACCCATCCTGTATAATACATAATTTGAAGTCTAATTTCCTTCACTCCGGTTTGCCCAGACTTTGCATCTAGTTTGAAAACAGGAAAACTTGTGTGGAGATTGTTTTCGCGCTGGTCACTTCTCATCGAGAAGTTCCCATGAAGACGGACGAGCTGGACTCCGTTGACCTCAAGTAAATGGTTGAATCGATCATGGAATGTCACGGCTGTTCATCGCGATGGGTAGAGAAATGACAAAGAGATGAACAACGTTTACCGTCACAGGTTTTTCCTGTATATTATCTCCTATTTCCAGCCTGTTATACTGGGCGTTGCCAACAAATGTGGGCATCGTCCTGTTTATATTACACGTTAATTGTGGCCGCCTCTTCGATTAACGCCCTCACGAAACCAGATTACAGCATTTTGGATGAGATTTCTACAGGTGTTCATTGACACCAGTCCCATCTCATTTGGACGATTGACTCTTTTAGTTGCGACCCGAAACGTGACTGACGTCACTAGGGATTCAAACACGAAGGCTTGGATAGAGGATCTTGAAGGCGTGTTTGTCCGTGACACCGCGATTCGAGGTCGTCAACGTGGGTTAGAACGGAATTTCGCACCCGTGGAGACACTTCACACCCCTTAGAGCCTACGCAAACCGTGAACCATGACTCGAGTCTGAGTGGATCGGATATGCATTTTAACTGTAGTCAGTTGTGGGATGAAATTTTAGACTCTATTTGCGGCCGCTTTATTTACATTCTTTCTTATTCATTATTTCGAGAAGAATCGAAGGGACCCTCGATTGTCGAGCCGTATGATATTGAAGGACAACGGGAAAGCCGCAAATTCCACCTGCAATCTGTTGAGAAGTAGCTCAGCTATACCTTTTTAAATGCGCTTTTAAGTGGTTTGTTCTCATAATTCCTTTTCGCATTCTAGAAATGAATAATGTCGACGAAAGAATGGGTGAAGAGTGTTTAGTAGCTGCGGCTAATCGAAATCCTTATTCGTCCATGAGGATTGCATTGGATTTTGAGACTCACGGTTCCGACACTCCTTCCTTTTCACTTCCTCCCACCCTCCCCTCCCTCCACCCTCTCCTTCCCTTCCGTCATCCTCCCCACCCTCCTCTTTCCTCTCTTCACCTCCTTTCCCCTCCGATGCAAAATGGGAAATATAATATAGGGACAGGAATATCAATTTAGTTGACTGAAAAGTTTTCCTCTAATTCTTGGTATGAGGGAACAAGCACAAAGTCGAAGAGGTTGGGAAGGAAAATGGTGTGTTTCAGGAACAGTATCTTCTGCTATAAATTGATCGTAAATGCAAGTTTTAGCTTTTTCCCGCAATCTATTAAGTGGTATTCTTTTAATGGGAAGAGGAATGAATCTTTACGTTGCGAACCGGAGAGACTCAACAGTTATTCCTGTTATGGCCCGTGCCAAGAACCAGAGCTTATACGAGTATGACGAGACGCTCCCTGACTCCCAAGTGCTTGTCGTTTCATTGGGACTGAATCGTTCTCGTTGCAATGCTGAGATCGAAAAGCGCGCTCCGAGTGCGCTACTATTTCCCACGGATTTCGGTTGTCTTTCATCAGCTTTCTGTCTTCTAAACGATGAAACATGAGGGGGAACGCTGGAATTTAGATGCAGGATGCCGAAAATGATCCTTCCATGAGCTGAACTGGCCATTCTATCCAAAAGATGGTTTGGCATTCATTCTCAGAGAGAGTAACTTGAGAGGGTTAGAGTATTAAGATGTTTGAAACCCTTTCGGCGGGGTCTTTGGAGGGGTTTCAATCCACTCAAATCTTACCTCACTTTCCCCCTACCCCTCCCCCTTGACTGACCACTGTGTAGGAGGCTTTATTATTTAAACTCTCAGTAATAAGTTTGCATCGCTGTAGATACAGGCTTGTAGGCTACCTGGAGATGGCCGAGATGGCCTGGCTGACGGGGAGTTTCCACGACCGAGTGCTGTGCTCGTTTCGCAATGATGCACTAATCAAAAGCGAACGTAATAGATGGGGTCTGGATGGACCTTTACAGTTGTGCTCATCCTGAGAGAACGGGGCGTTTCTTCATCTGCGACTAACTCTCCGGTAGGAGCAGGTTCTCTATGACGGGATCCAGAGTAACCGCAAGGGAGGGACGATCTGGCTCAATCGACGCCTTGCACCCATGCAGTCAACAATGGTTGGGACTGGAACACAGACTTCCATTTCTTACTTCTTGCCTCCTCCCCTCCAGAAGCGAGTGCTGTCATCTAGCACACTCCACGAGAAAGTAGGCTTTTCTCTGCCTCGGTGAGGTTGCACTCTCTGTAAATGACGTGAGAGTCGCGCTCATGTCACTCGGTGAATCCGTGGTCTTTTAATCTTCCGACAAGGTTCCAGAGGACCTCCTTTCTGTCAGTCTAAATGGGAGTAATAAAGATGACTCCTCCGTGGGCGAAATATGCGGCATCGTTCCCTTGACGCGTCCCTAACGGTCTCCACCCGAGAGTTTTTGCCTTCGAGTCTTTAACTCTTGACCGGGCAGTGACACGAGTCAAGAGATAAAGGAAAGTCTGTTCTTTTCTCGCCGTGTCCGACCTACACGTTTTTCCACTCGCAATCCAGACTGAAAAAAAAATTGGAACGAGAGGGAGGGGGGCGAGAAGGGGCCGAGGGGCGAGGTCCATCTGGGACCATTTGGTCTTTGGTGCACGGAAAGATCGGGGGTGAAAAAAGCGGAGAGACCCTGAGCCCGCCTGTGCGGACACAGATAAACACGAGCGAGTGTGTGTGCATGGCCGTGGACGGAGAGGAGGCAAATGTAAACAGAATCTTCCCCGCCCGCCATACTCTTTCTTGCGGAGGCATCCGGGGAATGAGTTCATCACCTGACCTCATCGTAACTGAGTGTATCATGCATGATGCCATTTCCGCCGATTGGTGAAAGCGAGGCGACAGGACAGAAGCGGTGAATTCCTCCAGTCGGTCGTCATGTCTCCTCGTCGTTTCGCCTTCGTAGTCTTCATTCTCCTCCTCGGCAAGTTTTCTTTCTTCCGTATTTAATTTTCGGTCGGTCCTTCCGTGCGGCCGAGAAACTTGGGGTGAATTTTTGAACAGAGCACAATCCGATAATGCAGCTTTATGTACTGAAATAGCATTTTCTCTGAAATAAAGCTGCATTATCGGATTGTGCTCTGTTCAAAAATCCACCCTAAAATTCCTTCTGTCGCGTCTCTCTGCTTTCTCGAACCTTCTCGAGAGGCGACATGCACGAGAAAACTAACCCGATTTCGTGATGGGTTCCTGCAGGAAGCGTTTCATCTCCATTATTCATCTCAGTTCCATTGCCCATTGCGAAGGGAGCGAAGCTTGGCCCTTTGCAGGCCGATTTCTTCTATCCTCTCTAAATTTGTTGAGTATACTCGACATAGGACCGCAAACGGTTAAATTGGCAGGAGCACTAAAAATGGTTTGCATGGGTGTCAACGAACTCCCGAACGACCCCAAATGAAATCCTTCAGCTAGAACGTTCAAGAAAATATGATAAAGGTTCATATGGAATCCATATGGAATTCCATATGGAATCACTCGTACTGAAATGGTTAAAGTTGCAAAGGGTCGGGGAGACGAAAATTTGTCCGTCCATTTCTGTCCTTTTCCAGCTCAGTCACACAGGCGGAGGTGAGTGTGATGAGATAATAGAGAGAGGATGCCCATCGTTCATTGCCATTCATCTTCAATCTGTGCAATAGAATATCCTGCTCCACCTATGCTCCTTCATTCGCAAAAATCCTCCCCCCCCCCCTTTCTCTCTCTCTCTCTCTCTCACTCGCTCCCACTTCCTCTCTATGTGCTGGGGGTGGGTGGTTAATCGATTGATCGATCGGTTTCCGAACGGAAGAGATCCGTAGCCCAAACTACATTCGTCATATAACATGAGGCTAACCGCCGCATGTTTGCAAAAGTGTGGAAAACCGTGTTGAAGATTTCCAATCGGTCGTCCATCGTGGAGGAAGCGGCACCTCTATTTCATTCCTGTTTCATTGCTGTTGCGTCCTGAGTTGGACTTCTCAATTTTTACATTCTTCCCTATCATATCCACCCCATCATACCTTAGGCATGCATATTCATTCGTTATGAATATGTATACCTGGGAATAGTGCATCTTTATAAAATTAGTCATCTGTTTCCTGTCGTGTCCCTGTGTCCCTGACGGTTGAAATCATCATAGATCACTGCTGCCACGAAGGGCAAGACCTCGGCCAAAGTGGAAACCTTGGAAACGTAGTTTTCCACACTTCTATTCAGAACTGCTGCATGACTTCTACTAATGAACAATTTGTCACTGGAAAAGATGTTCATGTACGTGGACGAGTGCCAAGGGGAGTACCAAGGGGAGAGTTTTCTTCCCAAAATATTGAAAGATTCGGTGAAAAAAAAGCGTTTATGGCAGGGAATAATCCACCATGTATCAAACTTTCATGTACTGAATGACAGTTTCAATTTTTCTCTGACATGGAAGTGCTCTGACATGGTAAACATCATTTTTTGCTGGAATGTGAGTCCGGGTCTTCCCTTTCCTGCTTCGTGGGTTGCTCCCTCAGGAACCACAATCATATTTGTATTTTTTGGCATTAATTCTACCTCAACCACTTACAGCTTGGATGTTCAAGCTCTTCTACAACATTTTGCCTTCCCCCACAGATATTCTATAGCCTGTTTAAATAGATAAATAAAAAGATAGGGAGAATCCTAGGCTCGCAGCAGGAGAGAATGGTAAGTGGGATTAGCGAATCCTTTAGCAATCATTCTTTGAGTCAAATGTACCAAAAATGTACCAAAATGTACCAGATTTTGGTGGCAATCTTACTCCTTGCAAAATCCGGAAATCCGGAATAGGTGGAGTAACATCCATAATCTTGAAGGGCTTGATCCAGGGAGGCTGTTGGTGCATAGCTTACTCTGTTTTGAGCAATCCTTCCTACTTTTCTACCCAACGGAAGTTGACCATCTTACACCACGGTCATGCCTATAGACAGCTATTGGACTCTGCGCTTTGACCTTTCGACTCTCGAAAGAGCTCTGGGCCAATCTGCACTGCTTCCGGGGTAGTTTGCTACTCATTCTTCCCTACCTTCCACATTCCACCTTCGTCTCGCGATACTAGCAAGTATCTTCGAGCAACAAGTCACTATCCCTGTCCTTCTTTCTGCCTTCTTGAGAATCTCTGCTTCACATTCAAATGGTTCCAGGATATTCTGTCTGCCAAGACGCTTCCTTCCTGTTCCAGTAGCTCGATGAAGCCGTAGAAAGACGGACACCTTCAACCTTATTATTTTCCATCATGATATGATTATTGCCCTTTCTGCACTTCTTGAGCATCTCCGTTCTCTTTAGGATGGTTCCAGGAATGGTTTTACTGCTTGCCAAAGCACGTCCTTCCTCACGGTCAACGAAGTAGAGAGCGAATCGCTCTCTACTTCGTTGACCGTGCGCTCTTTAAACAGTCGGAGATGCCGAGCAGGAGGAGGAGGTCCAGCAGCGAAGGCAACTCTTGTCGTCGCGCTTACTGTAAAAGCCATGACCAAGTCAACAGTGTTGTAAAACTTTCTGCCTTTTTATCCCTGAGAGCGATGACCTTATCTCTAGAAGTTCTGAGTCGATTTTCGAAAAAAGACCACCGTTAGATGTCCCACATCGCAATGCCTATTCTATCTGAGTTTCAGGTTTATAGAGTAATTTTCGGATCTGTCTTCAATCCGGAGTGCCACCAACCGTGGTACACTTGACTCAGAGAACGGTTGTTAAAAACCAAGAACTAGATGGTTAGATGAAAATACTGTATCATATTTTGAACGAAAATTACATTTTTCATGGATTCAAAACATTTCGGAAAAATAAAAAACGGAGAGCTCGCTTTCCCAGAAGTGGCTATAATGAATAATTCGTTTCTCTATTGGACGGGAAGCGTTACATAGTTAGTTGTACGATTGTCCTGGTTTTTTTTATAAATGAAATTGAGTTATTTACTTTACCAACGTTTGAAAATTTTTTTAAAACGTACTTTCTGCTTTTAATATTTTCATAATTTCTGTCAGATAATGGCGAGATTTCATTTTTAAAGCATGTCGATCAACTTAATCACTTATTTGCCTGCAATTAAGTATCCCGCTAACAAGTAAAGCTCAGTCCAACTACGAATGGCTTTTTAAGATATTTCTCATCCCGCACATCATTCGCTCTTGTTGCAACCCGGGTATCTTTAATTTTGATCCCAAGGAAATAAAGCTAAAATAATAATTATGGTAATTGGTTTTACAGTATGAGGTGCATTTTTCATTATTTGGTAAAGAAATGCATTTAAAGTTGCGAGAATATTCATTTTGAGAATTTATGCTTTTAAAACGTAGTAACCATTTGTGATTCCTGTTTAAAAGGAGAAAAGTCAGCTGCTGGTTTATACTGTACTGTATATACTATTTCTTTTTTTGCGTGACTCACCCGAGTATCTCTCTTTCCTGGTTTGCAGTGACATGTGGCAAAATAAATTTTCGAAAGGGGGTCAACCCACCATTCCTCCTCCCTGCCCCCCCCCCTCCCCCCCTCCCTTTTTGAACACCCCACCTCTGTTCATTCACAAGATTAGACTATTTCGACACTTGCGTTTCGTTCGAAAGTATCTGGCTTTTCCGATACGTTGGTCATGCATGAGTTGAACCTTGGACGGGAGATATCATCATAGTATTGAATGATGCTAGGAACGGATTGGAGTTTTCGCGATACGTTTGCGCTGGCATGGGAAACCGTCCGAATCGCCTTCGCAGCCCGTGGCAACATTTGCAGAAATTTCCGTCAGTTTCGTGTTTGTGTTGGTGGCGGCGACGAAAAGGGTCTGGTCTCGTGAGCAGGAAGAACCCAGGATCTGGTCAATTAGCGGCACTTCTACATTAATTGATATTCTTGCCACTCACCGAGAAATTGAATCGGCAAGCACGCTGTTCCTCATTATGAGAAAGTTTCTTCCGAGCGAAACGAAGTAAAGACAGAAGGAAGATGTGTCGTGCAATCATCTTCTTCCTGCGATCGTTTCCTTCGTGTCTCTGCTTCCAATGAAAAAAGTGAGAAGCAACTTCAACGTTTTTTCTTTCTGTTTTCTCTCTGTGGAAAAACGAAGAGAATGCGGGGGGTCAACCAAGAGCATATTTCGCGGCCCTGTTAGGTCCTTTGAGGATTTGCTTTTGCCAGCTTATTCTTAGGACTGTCGCAGGAGGAAGGCCTCTATTTAGACTGCCGTCGATCAGTTCCAGCTGGGAATCCGTAGGCGTCCGTATGGTATCCTAGGGAGACGAGAAAATCTTCGCTCCCCGGTCCTCGAGATTTTTTTTCCCGATCCCCAAGGTTTCTGTCGTGTTTCCGCACGACGACAGATTCCGTCGAGGCGGATATCCCCACCGATTTGCAGACGAGATGACGAGTGCAGAAAATGCACTTTGGCGACCCGAGATTCGCTGTCGTCCGATCCCCGTTTTCACTTCCCGTATGTCCCGGAAAAATGGCTCAAATATGCTGCCCTCCAAAAGTCTTGTGACACTTTTTCGTGATTAAAATTCTCAGCACCTTTAACATCATCGGCGAAAATTTTTATATCCTCAGACAGCTTAATCTGTTACCTTTGTAAAGTGCCCATTCATGTCACGATTTGTGCCATCGTTTGTCCGAAATTCGCCTCAGAATCCGTCTGGCTCGGTTTTTCAGCGTGGAACAATGACAATCCGTCCCCAACTGATCGTTGGAAAGCTTACTTCTCTTATTGCACGCCATTCGAGTAGCATGTTTTCTCTATGCACCTTAAAGAAAAGACTCCTGTCAGTGTCCTCCAAAACTCTTGCCAGCTTTTTCATGATACAAAATCTCGGCACCTACTCTCGGTTACTACTCGGTTTGCAGGTAACGACTAATAGTCCAACTCACAACTGAGAAATTGATGCCAAGATGCCGAAAAATGGCCCGAAAGGACCAGGCAGCTTCGAAACGAAGGGAAACGATTCTCCAGTGTTCTGACTAAGACACAATGTTTACTCCATGAGCTTGCCAGGAATAGGAATGGGGACGGGGTGATGTTTCCATTATTGTTCCAGGCGGGAATTCCGAACCAGATTGTTTCCACGAAAGTGTTGGGGGTATGGTAGCTCAAACCC
Source organism: Darwinula stevensoni (assembly GCA_905338385.1). Taxonomy (NCBI): domain Eukaryota; kingdom Metazoa; phylum Arthropoda; class Ostracoda; order Podocopida; family Darwinulidae; genus Darwinula; species Darwinula stevensoni. Next base: position 26,625 of record CAJPEV010002867.1, on the reverse strand, counting down.
TGATGGTAATGGCCTCCTTGCTAAGAGAAGTTATCCAAAGACAATTTTTTTCCCACTGATGCCATAGGTACCGAGATTTCTTATCGTGAAAAAATCGGCAAGAGTTTTGGAGGACACTGACAGGAGTCTTTTCTTTCAGGTGCATAGAGAAAACATGCTTCTCGCATGACGAGCAAGATGAGAAGTAAGCTTTCCAACGATCAGTTGGGGACGGATTGTCATTGTTCCACGCTGAAAAACCGAGCCAGACGGATTCTGAGGCGAATTTCGGACAAACGATGGCACAAATCGTGACATGAATGGACGCTTTACAAAATTAACATTAAGATGTCTGAGTATATTAACATTTTCGCAGATGATGCTATAGGTGCTGAGAATTTCGATCACGAAAAAGTGTTGCAAGACCTTTGGAAGGCATTATATTTTCGCTTATTTTTGATCTTGATGGTGCCGTGTACGAGTCCCTCTCGAGACTTCGGTCTCTCCTCGTGCGAGGGACACATTTCCTCTTGTATTGACTTTCGTATGGATGTAGCGCGTTCCCGCGTTTCGACGACGATGTCACGAACTAGGCCACAGGCCATCACGTGAACGACTCGCATTGGCACTACTTTCTTCCT
>CAJPEV010002867.1:2233-25947 GCA_905338385.1 Darwinula stevensoni | reverse complement strand
CCCCCCCTCCCTTTTTGAACACCCCACCTCTGTTCATTCACAAGATTAGACTATTTCGGCACTTGCGTTTCGTTCGAAAGTATCTGGCTTTTCCGATACGTTGGTCATGCATGAGTTGAACCTTGGGAGGAGATATAATCATAGTATTGAATGATGCTAGGAACGGATTGGAGTTTTCGCGATACGTTTGCACTGGCATGGGAAACCGTCCGAATCGCCTTCGCAGGCCGTGGCAACATTTGCAGAAATTTCCGTCAGTTTCGTGTTTGTGTTGGTGGCGGCGACGAAAAGGGTCTGGTCTCGTAAGCAGGAAGAACCCAGGATCTGGTCAATTAGCGGCACTTCTACATTAATTGATATTCTTGCCACTCACCGAGAAATTGAATCGGCAAGCACGCTGTTCCTCATTACGAGAAAGTTTCTTCGGAGCGAAACGAAGTAAAGACAGAAGGAAGATGTGTCGTGCAATCATCTTCTTCCTGCGATCGTTTCCTTCGTGTCTCTGCTTCCAATAAAAAAATTGAGAAGCAACTTCAAAGTTTTTTCTTTCTGTTTTCTCTCTGTGGAAAAACGAAGAGAATGCGGGGGGTCTACCAAGAGCATATTTCGCGGCCCTGTTAGGTCCTTTGAGGATTTGCTTTTGCCAGCTTATTCTTAGGACTGTCACAGGAGGAAGGCCTCTATTTAGACTGCCGTCGATCAGTTCCAGCTGGGAATCCATAGGCGTCCGTATGGTATCCTAGGGAGACGAGAAAATCTTCTCTCCCCGGACCTCGAGATTTTTTTCCTCGATCCCCAAGATTTCTGTCGTGTTTCCGCACGACGACAGATTCCGTCGAGGCGGATATCCCCACCGATTTGCAGACGAGATGACGAGTGCAGAAAATGCACTTTGGCAACCCGAGATTCGCTGTGGTCCGATCCCCGTTTTCACTTCCCGTATGTCCCGGAAAAATGGCTCAAATATGCTGCCCTCCAAAAGTCTTGTGACACTTTTTCGTGATCGAAATTCTCAGCACCTTTAACATCATCGGCGAAAATGTTTATATCCTCAGACAGCTTAATCTGTTACCTTTGTAAAGTGCCCATTCATGTCACGATTTGTGCCATCGTTTGTCCGAAATTCGCCTCAGAATCCGTCTGGCTCGGTTTTTCAGCATGGAACAATGACAATCCGTCCCCAACTGATCGTTGGAAAGCTTACTTCTCATCTTGCTCGTCATGGGAGAAGCATGTTTTCTCTGTGCACCTTAAAGAAAAAACTCTTGTCAGTGCCCTCCAAAACTCTTGCCAGCTTTTTCGTGATACAAAATCTCGGTACCTACTCTCGGTTACTACTCGGTTTGCAGGTAACGACTAATAGTCCAACTCACAACTGAGAAATTGATGCCAAGATGCCGAAAAATGGCCCGAAAGGACCAGGCAGCTTCGAAACGAAGGGAAACGATTCTCCAGTGTTCTAAGACACAATGTTTACTCCATGAGCTTGCCAGGAATAGGAATGGGGACGGGGTGATGTTTCCATTATTGTTCCAGGCGGGAATTCCGAACCAGATTGTTTCCACGAAAGTGTTGGGGGTATGGTAGCTCAAACCCTGATGGTAATGGCCTCCTTGCTAAGAGAAGTTATCCAAAGACAATTTTTTTCCCACTGATGCCATAGGTACCGAGATTTCTTATCGTGAAAAAATCGGCAAGAGTTTTGGAGGACACTGACAGGAGTCTTTTCTTTCAGGTGCATAGAGAAAACATGCTTCTCGCATGACGACGTTCTACTCTTCATTCGAAAGGTTGCTAGTCAACCCCTGCCTAACAGTAACAAGGTGCGACTTTTTGGCTCGGTCTGCCTAAGACTCCGCTTAAAGCCTGTTTGCTACCGTGTTTAGCACTGTACTATGGGCGCTTTGCAAAATTAACAGATTAAGATGTCTGAGTATATTAAAATTTTCGCAGATGATGCTATAGGTGCTGAGAATTTCGATCACGAAAAAGTGTTGCAAAACCTTTGGAAGGCATTATATTTTCGCTTATTTTTGATCTTGATGGTGCCGTGTACGAGTCCCTCTCGAGACTTCGGTCTCTCCTCGTGCGAGGGACACATTTCCTCTTGTATTGACTTTCGTATGGATGTAGCGCGTTCCCGCGTTTCGACGACGATGTCACGAACTAGGCCACAGGCCATCACGTGAACGACTCGCATTGGCACTACTTTCTTCCTGTGGATCCTTTTCCTGAGTTTGGAAGACGCCGGGGAATCGGTCTCGTTTGGCTTCCCTTCCGGCTTCGCCACCTGGCCGCAGATCTCGTTGGCCTCATTTTCCTCTTCGTCCTGGATCCAGATTTTCGGGCCACGATCGAAAGGGAAACTCGTAACTCCTTCGCAGTCCCGTTATTCCCTGGATTCCTCCCTTTCTCGTCTTCCTGGATCGCTCCACAAAATGGCGCTGCACCCCTTCAACTTGATGCCTTCGCGCCCCATTTGTTTAGCACAGGACGTGACTCCGGAGGAATCGCTAAGCCAATTCCACCGGATCGTTTCCCCGTTTAAACACGTCGTCGGGCCAGGAACGAGTGATCTATGGGCCGAGGACTACGCAAATCCCCTCGTTTGTTTTTTGCCTATGGAAATACGTCACGATTCTTGTCATCGCCCTGTTTTTCCTTTTTCATCACGCAAGATTTCTCTACGGCAAGAAAATGATTGCTGTACGTCCACGCCGATCTCAACCTGGGCTGTTCACCCTATGTATCTGAAACCGATCTCAGAAATGTTCATGGCTGCATTCCTCCCACCCCCTTCGCTAGTGGGCCCATTCAGTTGTGACCCGAGTCATGATTCGAGGGTCTCAGTTCAACGATTGCATTAAGGCTTCAAAATAAATGTTACTCCATGGTGACACCTCTTGTCAATGTCATCAATTCTGGGTATAATAGTTTTTGAAAAGCTCCGCACCTGCCGAGAATCATGAACCTCGAGTCATGACCCGGATCATAACTGAATGCGCCCAGTATGATGTACAGTATATGACTCCATTCCACACCCATTCGTGACATTGAACTGCGGCTCGCCGTACAGGCACAGCCATCTGGTGGCCGAAGAAACACGAGTGACGCGATCCTCTGTCTTCTGTTCTCTTCGTACAGTCACGGGGACGATCGAAGGAGAGGGAGAAGGAGGAGAGGAGGAGAGGAGGGAGAAGGAAGTTCAGGAAAATTCAGCAAAATCTGCGTCCCTCCATCCAGGGAGGCAAGGGTGCGTCATGACCTCCTCGCCGACCCGGTATCCCTCTAATAAGCTTCTGCAGGAGCTTCGGGACGCCTTCGTCTACGCCTACGGAGCCTACCTTCTCACCTCCTCCAATCCCCACCTCGTGAGTCCATTCAAGGATAATCCTACTACCCGTACTTACTGCATACTGTTCCTGTGGGAGGACGAGAAAATTGGTTAATTTTTTCTGCGCACTCGAGTCACAGGATTTTCAATAAGTACCCAATTTCTTCTTATATCCCCAACGATAGACCCTCAGGGTTAAACAACAGAAAGAAACTTAGACATCCTATACACGATAAATGAAACCGGAACTTAATGTGGTTTGGCTGCAGATGCCCGTAGGACGGGAGTGCGAGAATAGCCTGGCTTACCTCACGGGGTTCGAAGGGGAAGGTGTAGCCATCATAACTAAGTCGAGAGCGGCCCTTTGGGTCAACCCGGATGACCTTCACCAAGCGGATCGCATTCTCGACTGCGCCTGGTCTATCTACCTCCTCTCAGGTGTCAGTACTCCAAATGATCCTGTCCCGAACAGAATATGATTGTCCACTGGCGGTTTTTTTCTCTCCTTTTCATCTCGCCTGCTTTCCTCAGAATTTTAGCGTTCAGGAGTTCTTGAAAAGTGAGTTCCCCGAGGAGCTGGTAGGGACATCAGATAGTGGTCAGATCCTGGTTGGTGGGGACTCAGCCCTCGTCTCGTCCAAAATGTGGCTTTCTTGGAGGAATGACCTGGAGGTTCGATCCATTTACCTCACGTCGATCAACGTGAATCTTGTGGATCGGATGCGGGAAAAGAAACCAGAGTGTCCACACCACCCCATTTCCGTCGCTCATCCCTCGGTGATAGGTAAATTCACCGGGGACGTTATTCGAAAGTTCCTCGAGTCGGGTTGTAGTGTAATCGCGAATGTCTTTTCGTCTACGTAGACGAAGGGTGGAGGGCGAAGGTTAAAGAGGTTCGCCGGAGACTCAGGATGATGGGCGGAGAGGGACTAGGGATGCTGGGAACGAGCCTGGATGAGACAGCCTTCCTCTTTGACCTACGAGGAGCCGACTTCCCTTATCAACCTCTCTTCCCCTCCTTTCTCTACCTCAATGCCTCTTCCATCATCCTCTTCTTAGACGAGGTGGGTCGGACAGGGCTTCTGCCTCTCTCACGCAGCCATATCATCCTCTTTTCGCGTCTTTGTAGAAGAATGTGACAAAGGAAGTGAAGAAGCACCTGGGAGCGAAGAAGAAGTGTGGGTCGGGTGAGGATTGTTTCCTCCTTCAACCCTATGAGACCTTCCATGAGTGGCTCAAAGACTTATCTCTCCCAACGTAAGTCATACGCTTGCGGTTTCATAGTTTAGATCTTTCTGAAACGAAAGGCGTAACCTCTGGAATTTAATTTTTTGCATTAGGGACGGGAAGCTGTTGTTGCCGGAGGGCATTTCCTACTACATCCACGAAACCGTAAGAAAGGCAAAGCTATTATATGGGGAATGAATGTTTTCTTCACGATGAGGAAGTGGAAATAGACCTGTGAACTTTTGGCAGCTGGAGAGAACTTTAGCGGAGAAGTTGGTGATGGGAGAATCTCCGATGCTGAAGATGAAGTTCCGGTTCGGTTCAAGTGCTTCCCTGGCCTCAAAAAGAGCCCATTTAAGGGATTCTCAAGCCCTCGTCCGGTTCCTCGCTGAGATCCACCGATTACGGGTCCGTGACAGGGTTCAACGGTGATGTCCCCTGGTTGAAACCTTAAGAGAGTCTGCCAGACGTGGAATTTGTCCGGTTGCAGGTGGAGGGAGAGATGGAACGCTCGACGGAGACGAAGCTGAAGGCCCTTCTGGTCAGTCTCAGGCAAGAGGGAGGGAAGGAGATCCTCATGAATGAGAGCATCCCCACGGTCTCTTCGTTTGGACCTTCCTCCATCCTTTATCACACAGAATCTGGAGCCATCTACAATGGTAAGTCTTCTTTCTCTTTCTTCTCCTCCAGTAGTGGCGTCCTGCAACAGAATATAAATGTGGAAACCGAAACAACCCTTGAACCTTGGTGTCTCGATCACAACGTGATCATCAACGTGATCAACACATGGTCATCGGCCCCGAACATGAAGTCTTCGCCCTGTCTGCTGTCTCGATCATGCGCTTCATCGAGTTTGTGACTTTCATAGGATCGGCATCCGATGGCATCGTAGTTCCAAGAGCTGATCGTTTCGGAGAGTCATGCTGCTGGATTCACGCGCATGCTCCATTAGATCGCTGAAGTAGTCCGTTAGTGCTATATCAGCATGCTCTCAACCCCTTCAATGTTTAGATTTGAAATATCCTTCTCTAATCTCGACATTGACTCAATGCCAAGATTAGAAAGGCATTGAGAGAGAGAGGCATCCCGCTCTCGCAAAAAAAGACAGGGAATAGAGTGATTGCAGCTATTGAGAAGATGGCTGATAATCATTCTACGAATTCTTCCCACGCCACCCGAAGAACGAGGGTAGAAATTTCTCTTTCAGGTTGAGGGAAAGCGGGAGGGTCCCCATGGAGTAACATCACCACGTGAACTTTCTTCTCTCCATCCTCTATGCGTTTCTGAATTACCTTGGGTTTCGTTGGGTTGGGTTGCCACTTTCGTCGAATGTATCCAGGAATTCAAATACCTTCCCCGGTGTCGTTTGTGGAGAAAATTGTAAGTACCGTTCCAAAAATACTGGAGACGCGTGCCGGTTGCATACATGAGGTAACTACCTATGTTGGCGATTTATCGCCATCTCATTTCGGGGTCCGGAACCTTTTATGTCCGAAAAGCTGTCAGTTGTCTTGCCCGACAACTGTTGATGTAACGATGACAGGACTATGCTCTCACAATATTGGTATTTTCAATATCGAGTCTTTTTTTAAATTTGTATTGTATCTTCTGCATCAACATCGTCGGCAGCTTATCAACATTGAATCATATTGTTGGACAGACTGGGGTGACACCTTCCCAAGCAAATTCAGTGTTTCAAAGGTTGCAAGCTTACGCCAAAACCGGAGTCAAAGGACTAGATCATTGTTTGCTTGAAATTTTTGCGCCGCCGGAATAATGGAAATATTCACTATCCATTCCAAAAGTCACGGAAGGGTCCGTCTGAGATCAAATACAAACGGTGATATACAGGGGGGGGGGGGCAGGGTAAACATGATAAATTAAACGGACAATGATACTGGGGAGGGGATTCATTTTAGAGGATCTCATCATCGGAAGAATATATTATTTCGTGATCATCTCCATAACTTGGTAGTCTGAAGCTGTGATCCATGGCTGCGGGTTCTCGTTTCACATCATAGCTGTGAAGTGGAATGAGAGTTGAATATGTTGGGTGAATGCCTACCATGCAAGCCACCTCGCGAAAGGGCCGCCTCTTCAAAGGTACGAGGGGGTATCGAAAAGGAAAGAGACGAACGTCTTTATTTTATATAAGTGATGCATAGGAATGAATTTATCCACGATTTCTTTCCTGCATGATCTCTCCTTACTACCCTGCACTTTTCCGGAGATGTTACCAGCTTCCTTACGTCGGTTGCAAAGATTCCTTTAGGCGTAGCATACAGAAGTAGCAGACGCTGCCTCGAGAAACGCCGCCCTCGAAGGACACGTGTCGACAGTTCGCATTTTGCTGCGAATAGCAGGTTTCGATTCTTCGACCGGAATTTCACGGTGAGACGCACTTGTCGCAGTGGTGCTAAACGTGCACTACGATCGAGCGACTCCAGTCCCGAAGAACCGTTGCCATCACATTGCTCCCCGAGCGTCCGGTTGGGCCTGGCGTGTTCGATTCCGACCACCCTCACCGCTGGATGCGTGAATTGCAGCGAAACGGAGTAGAATAATGAGAGATATAATAGGGGACTACACTGCATTCCTTAGTCTGCGGCACGGACGGTTGTAGCCGTTGGTCCATTCTGAATACCCGCGAGTACTTTTTCGCGGCAGCGATACCATCCTCCCTCGTAGATTCCCTCGGCAAACGGAGGTTCCTGCACGAATCGACGTGAAGTCTGAGTGAAGGAATCCAACGGCGACTTCCCGGACAAAGACGTTCGAGGAAACCGATATACTGTTTCCTTCTTCACAAATGACAGGAGAGGTCGACCGTTATCTGAATTCGTTCCGTGCGTGCGCGAGCTCCGAATCGTGCTTCGCGCCTGGCGATACTCATACGATCCAAGAAGGATTGGCATGCCGACCCCGTGTGATCGCTCCGTTCTGGTAACGAAGGGGACCAGAGGCGGGAAATTCATTCCAACGTAAGTCGTTATGTCGTGTCGACCACTGATCGAAAAGGTCAACCGGATCGACAATACACAGGCTGAGAGCTTGTACCAAGAAGAATCCTCAGAGATCACCACATTCCATTAGAGATTCGTTTCAATCATATTCCTCCACTTTTTAGTTAAAGAGGTGATTATTTTAATCTTAGGATTTCTGTTTGTGAAAAAAACGATGCGATAATATTGCCACTTACCTTCATTCATCTCTACTATCCGATCATCTTCCGTGTTGTTCTCGGAGGATTTTGAGGACATTCTGCCTGTGTTCAACTGCGCTCTTAGAAAACGGAATGACGTAATCTATAGGATTGTGAAAGGTGAGAAATCTCACGCGAGTAGTTTCGCTGTTCAAATGGGAAGTGAATCCTAAAGTGTTTTTTTTTTTTACTATTAGACCTCTGACAGCAGATGGTGTTATGTTTAACGCTAGTCCGTTCTCGAGTGGAATAAGCAATGATAAGGAACGAATAGATCACCAGTTATTATTGGAAGAATAGATAAAAGTTTCTATTTAAAAAAGTCTATTGGCGAAACAAAGAGAAAGGAGAGGCAACAGAACGTATCGGTCAAAATAAGCTTCATTAGTGCCCTATCAGCAAATAGAAGTGCAAATACATACACAGTAATGGTCTATTTGGGGTTTTGGAGAACAAGTAGCATTTAAGTAGCCCATTTGGCGCGGGCTACCCTGCCAAGTTCCTGTGAGCATACATACGCCGAATATAACATGGGCTGGGAATAAGCAACGGGGGTGTTACCAACCAGCTGTCTCATGCTGTCAAGAGGCGCTCAACTTCTTAGTTCCCCCCCCCCCCCCTCCCCGAATGTAATTGAATTCAATCACCTTTTTTTTTCCTGTCATCCTCATTCCAGACGGGGTGACGAAGGTGTCCCGGACGGTAGCTTGGAATGGGAAGGAGAACAAAGAAATAAAAGAAATTAAAGAACTTTATACCAGGGTCCTGAAGGCCCACATTCGCCTCGCCACTGCCGTCTTCCCCTTCGTAAGACCAAACCTCCAAAGGTCGCTTTTTCCTTCTCTTCCGATTTTCTCATTCTTCCTTGCGATCCTGAAGGGAACGAGAGACACGGAGTTGGATTTCCTGGCGAGATCAGAGGTGACCCGAGTCGGTTTGGATTACCCACACGCTTCCGCTCATTCAATCGGAACCATTTCCGCCTATCAAGGTATCCTCTTGTCTTTCTTTAACTGGAGTTAAAGAAAGCCAGTCATCTGACGCGGGGAATATTTTAATTTCAGATACGATTAGAATCAGTCGAATGAATCCAAATCCCCAGGAGATCATGGAGGGTCAAGTCATCCACATCAGTGAGTTTTCCCCGGTCGAGCAACGAGATCGATAAATATTGTTTTTGCGGGAATTTCTTTTTTTTTTCTTCCTCATCGTTCAGATCCTGGTGCTTATGTGGAGGGGCGATTAGGTGCAAGACTGGGCAGCGATTACATCGTCGTGCTAAAAGATACTCTGGTGCTCAAAATTTTACTTTTTTTCCCTGATAAATGCTGGGTATGTCAGCTGTGATGATTTTTGAGAGGGAAAGGAAAATATTTCTTTTCTGCAGTTTGGTAAAAAGAGCCTGGGATTCGAGCCATTGATGCTGGTGCCCTTCGACCGTGAGCTCATCCTCCCTCACCTTCTCTCACACGACGAGGCAAGTCCACTTTCAGTGCGTCTCGTATCATCGTGACGTGAGCGAGTTTCAATATGGAGTGGATTGGCACAGGTGAAATGGTTGAACGAGTACCACGAGCGGATTTCCAAGGAGATGGGTCGGAAAATGACGGGGAAATTTTCCGACTGGCTGACCTATGCCACTGCCCCCATAGGGATCCCATCTTCGTCTTCGTCTAGGTCTTCGTCTCAGTCTCCGTCTTCATCCGGCATATTTCCTCCAAACTTCTTCCTTCTGACTCTCGTTGTTGTCCTGATCCCGTCCTGATGCTTCTGACACATGACTTCCTCCGACACTGCCGTGCTAATCTCGAACATAGGCTAGTTGTAACTCAGTGGAAAGTAAATGTAAGATTGAACGGATGTCACGTCAGTGGTGCTCAGAGGCGTGTCCGTGGCGAGAGTGTCTGTGAATTATATTTTTTTTTTAAATAAGAGCATGATTTCAGCTCTAAATGTACACTATGAGAGTGAGTTGCTTAGAAACGACCGATCGGCATTTATGAATCTCGCCGTAATGAGCGTAGGCGTAAGTGCTCGATCGTGTCGAGTGACTGCTGACTGATCTTGAATAAAAGGATTCTGCAGAACAAAACGAGGATTTACTGAGGCATGGGAATATGCGAGGCATTCCTTGGCGTCGAGCGGCGTGCAGATGGATAATTTTCCCAGGGTCTATCCCTACTTCTGCGCCCGATTGGTTTTCTGGATCTGAGAATCTCCTTCGCGGACTTGGGATCGAGTGAAACCTTCACAAGGCCACAACTCGAACCAGACAACACCTGCGGAAAGTCTCTCAGCCTTTCGTGCCGTCTCGCCGTTGCCATTCCAGGTCGTGTGGACTAGTACTGCACACTCAGGTGAAGTGCACCGCTCGCCTCCGACTCGCAAGACCAATGACTAATGAACTACGTGGTGAAATGACAGATCCCACGCTCGGCCTTCAGGGAAAAGAAGGGGATCGCATCCATTAGAGTTTGTAGAACCTCGTTGCTGGGACGGGAACGAAGGGACCCAGATTGCGTGATGTGAATCATGTGAAAAATATGCCCCACCCATTCGTTCTCGGTTGGAGTCGTAGGGCGGAATGACTCATTCTTCATTTTCGAGTCTTCCATGACGCTAAATCGCACCCTTTCATGGATTTCGTACTAATTCGTTGCTCCTAATGTTTTGGCTATTAACAGTGCAGTAAACCTCTATCTGTGAGATTGACCGAAGAAAGAACCGGAAATTTCACAACACATTTAAAAGAACAGAATTTGTTTCACTTCGCTCCTGAGTTCTTACTAAGTGGAACAATAAATCGTGAGTCTTAGAAGTTTTCTTTTTCCTTCTTTCTAAGGAAGATATGCAAGAAAATGCTAGTCGCTTCTATGCTTGGGAGGTTGCTTGCACAAGTTCCAAATGTAGGGCTCATCAAAGCCATCCATCGTATAACATTGAATTTGAATTCCACTTTTGTCGAAGAAGTGGTCCTTTTCCTGGACTTCATCATCTTAGCAAATTCATATTTAGAGGAAAAGAGCGTAATGTGCATCTTCCACTAGACGGTAACCAGATGTTAACAATGTGCCAAGAGCAAAGTAAACTACTCAGAGCAAGGGGGTATGAATTACACAGCTAACTCTTTCTTGCTGATGCTGTTGGAAAAATTTAAACTCCTACAAGCTTCATACCCTCTACAAGCTTTCTTCGAAATCATTTACAAATTATGCAAATATCGCTTCACAGTCGAAATTTTGACCTTATTCCTANGTATGAATTACACAGCTAACTCTTTCTTGCTGATGCTGTTGGAAAAATTTAAACTCCTACAAGCTTCATACCCTCTACAAGCTTTCTTCGAAATCATTTACAAATTATGCAAATATCGCTTCACAGTCGAAATTTTGACCTTATTCCTACAGCTGCAAGATCAAGGAATAGTAAACTAAATAGCTTAAAAGCTATCATCATCAGAGCGAGAGAAAAACACGAAACTAGTGACTGAAGTGCCGCACCCATGTTACCTCATTTTCTTCGATCGCGCTTGGAGTAGTACATATTTATTTCGATTGATGGCAAGCTCTGTTAATTTGGAAAAACTACCAATCCACTTTTTCCCGGTTTCCCCTTCCCCATTCTGCTGCTACAAGCAATCCTCCCGTTCCCTTCGAGTGAATTCCGCTAGCTCATATTCTGCTACGAGTACCAGAAGGGATGCCGAGCTCCTCGCCTTTTCGTTCGTGGTCTTGTTCCCGTTACCGTCCTGATCCTACATCATGATCCTGCAAACTTGATTTAGGGGGAAGGCGACAGTTCACTTAACCATTCATGCCACGATAGCCCTTTATTCGTCTCCGTCATTTCGTTCTCACATTAACAGTCACTGTAGCTTTACCGTTGAACATTTACGAACAAATGTCATTGCCCGCATTCAGTGTTCTTCATTGCTCGACTTCCCACAGTTTCTGAGATTTCACACATCAAATGAAAGGGTGAAATTAAACTTACCAATTCCGCTTAGATTCTGCACCAGAAGAAAACGACGAACACTTAATTTTATGTTGGGACCTTATATAGAAGCAAATTAATTTTTATTAGATTAAATTTGCTGACCCCTTTGTAAAATGTAGTTTCCAAAAAGCTGAGTTTAGACACTTTTTAAGTTTGCAAAGGTAGGGGAGTAAATATTCCTTGGTCTTCATAATTTATTTTCTTCCAGACAATTCATCGAGAAAAGGAACTCAAAGCTTGTGAGAAAAAAAGTTTGAAGTCCGATCTAGCTCATGTGCGTCGATGTCTCATTTCCTCCTTTTTGGAGCAACAGGAAGTAAGGTTATAGTTGGTGGGCAATAATTTCTTAGTCTTTTGGGAGAATCGGCGATATTTTCGGAACCGTGGTCCATCCTTACACTCCCCAACCCATCACTACAAGAAAAATCAAATTTGTTTGCAAACCCGCCTAATAGAAAACCTTTTCCCAATGGCAAGGTTACTACATTATTCCAGCCAGCAATGGATATGTGGCGACCTACGAGAGAACGAAGGGCCTGCACCGTGGATGCATTTTTTTTTAATGCAACATATTCACAATGTGCACATAAAAACTGTGAGTAAAATACACCAAACGCTGTCTTTGGTCCCTGGAATTTGAAGCTTTCACATAATCAAGAGACATGAGCTGGTAGGCTCTAGGCACTAGAACCTTTTAGATTGCAGAAAAACGCAGTTCCAAAGCTCTCTTTACTATAAGAAGATAGTGGACTTTTGTGAGTCACGTAAACGAAAATGGAGTCGAGTCATTCATATGGCTGTCATCCGCTTGCCCGTACAAGGTGACTAGTTCATAGGCCAGCTCCAGCTCAAAGTGAGCATGAAAGTGAAGTGTATTTTCTATCCCATTTCGACGAACATAGTATCATTCGGTGGTGAAGTTCGAGCGTAAATTCAGGACGCCAAGGGGGTGGGAACTGTCCAGGATAATCGCATTCGTTTCCAAAGAGAACTGCGACCTTTTCTTGCACAAAAGTTTATTCCTGGCCAATTTGGAAGCGAGGAGAAAAAAATAGAGAATAATTTCCAGGGCAAAGGTTTTCTCTCACGCAACTTCTCTCAAACGGAGAAAATGAGTTAAAGCTCCTTTCTTCCAACTGTTTCTCCCAAAGTGTCATTTACATTCTGGAAGCCTACCAGGCTGAAAGTAAATCTGAAACCAAATAATCACAGCCCTAGAGAAGCTATCCGCTGCAAAAAAAAAAGTATTCATGCCTGAAACGACTGGAATTTGTGCTACCCTAGGGGACTGAACGGAATGGTAATGGATGCCAAACTTTTACTCAAGCTCGAGGGTCATAACCCAAGGGTCAATGGTTATGGCCCCCGATCAAGCTGGTATTTTCAAAGATATCGCTAAATAAACTGAAAAACACTTCTGAGCCTCCGACGAACAGAACGAGAATTAGAAAATGGAATGTGAGAGACACGTCAGGTAGGCAAAAGACAAAAACATAAGTGCCATGCCATGTGGGTTGAGTGCAGGGCATCCAGAGTCCGTCGTTGGGGAGCAACGTGCTTCCAACTCCTTCCTTCAATTTTGTTCTGCAAACAAAATCGCTCGTTAGCAAAGTCTTCCCAATACTTCATGGAAAGAAAGCTCTGAAATCTCCTGATGCACACTTGCAAAACAACGAATAACATTTTCAGCAACGATTCTTTAAAATAAAGTTGGTCTATTTCGAGGGCAAAAACAACATACGAGCCATTCCATCCACCATTGATGGAATCCTTCTGGGGGGGAGGGAGTAGTTTGGGTTGGTATCGAATCATCGAAAATCATGTCGACGAATGGACATTTTGTCGAAATTCAGTTGAGCGAACGCGACCATGCATCGAAGGATTCATTCATTGAAGTGTCTGGAGATCGAAAGGTTTAGATCACCGAAGGCTTACAAAGCCGAAAAAATACTGGTTTATTTTCTTCGTTTTGGCCGTCTTGATTCATGTGTCTAGTCAGTTGTGCCCTGGCTACTGCCTAGTTACATTCCGATGTGCGTTGCACATTCGAATCATGTTAGAAGTGATCAAGTCTCCACAAGGCCAGGATAAGTTTGTGATACATTCCCGATGGAACAAAGTGGGGCACAGAAAAATCATTGAGCCTTATAAAGTATGAACGCGCTAGGATTTTGATTTTTACGTTAACCCAATAATTCTATGTCTGTAAGGCATTTGGCTCCTAGCTGTATCCAATTTTTTATTTCCGTAGAGTCTTTGTTCGCTTCTTGTCAGGCCTATGTCAAACGTTGAGCAGGAGCTTAAATAAACTCCAAGAGTCTCCAGAGGCTACCAAGTTACAAAGTGAACCTGTGATAGTAATATTCTTCAGGGACAATTACTCATAGGCGCTTCGTGGAAAGAAATACTGTATATACACGGGTCCTGGTTGCCGGCATATGGCCGTGATACAGATAGACCAAAGATATGGTGAAGTTCCCTTCTGCAGAGTACTTACAGCACGGTCCATCTAGGCCCATCCAAAAATGTCTTTTTTGAGGGGGTTTTCCTCTAATGTTTCTTTTTTTTTTTAAATGCAACATACCTGTGTCTTTCATATTTGATTATTCGACCTTTGACGTTTACGATGAAACCCATGATTCCAAAATTGCTCTTTTTCCTACATTTTGATGTTTCGACGAAAATCAATTGTCATCGAAAAGATTTTGCTTCGGCGAAATGTCATTTCGACAAATTTATTCGATATCTGGAGTTTCGTCCATTTGATAAATCGGCCTTTCGAGTTTTCGACGATGCTACTTTCGATGAATCGGTGTTCGATATTTTGATACGCTCCCAGTAGTTTGAGCACCCAGAGTCAATGATCTTGAAGGAAGCCCTTGGGGTGGGATTTATCCTTACCCTCCAACCCCACTCAATCTGGGGACATTCAATATCTCCTTTTTACTGTTATAATTTCCTCTGTTTCGTCCTTTTTTCGGGGGGGAGTCAATGGACCTCTTGGCTACACCAGGGGTGGTGTTTTATCGAGTCAAGCTTGAAGTTGGTGCATGGTTTCCTGAGAATGCATGCTAATCGGTAGCCCGATCGAGACCGATCGGACCCCTTCGAAAATACTGCTTAGAAGGTAAAACTAGAACATGAACTGAGAAGGTGAGACATGGTATAGCGAGGGGAAACCTCTTGCACATCGTGCTGCGTTAAGGTCAAAGGCGCTATCGTTCTTTTGATCAGCGCCTTGGTGCCAATATTTCGTGCAAGCTGTGACAATGGGGATCGTCCTCGCCTGTAGCACATCTACACCACTTTTACGTTCCCACTTTCAATTCACTGTTTCTTTTCTCTCCAATTGATTGCCCTAATTGATCTAACTGGCCATAGGTGACTTGGAAGGGAAAAAAAAAGGCTTGAGTCAACAGGCTTAGGTGGTGGTGGCCTTTAAGATGGATGGGGCGAGCGCCCAACAGGAAAGGGATTGCTCTTGACTTACGACCTTTTCCTCCCATATTATATCGAGTGGTGCAAAAAAAAAAGCGTTCTATATTACGCCTCACGAATCCGACGATGGAAATCTTTGGTTCTTATTTTAAAAAAATTCAAATCAAGTTTGAAACACTGCAAAATTTGTTTCCTGGAAGTTTCAAGTGTCAAGGTCGTTCGGATTAAAAAAAAAAGAAGCAAGTCATTCAAAGTGCAGTCATAAAATTAATTTTTTTTCTCCGAACTAGGTAGTTTCAGTCTCAGCATTGCTCGAAAGACTTCTCTCCTTTGAGGATATAAAAGCTGTACTAATACTGTTTCTTCGTCAAAGTATTCATTGTGTGGGTATAGAGGCCTCACGCGAGAAGCTAAGGCCTGAATTAGACGGTAAAGACTGGACAGAGGGCTGGAGGGGGCAGAGAATTGTGAGAGTTCTTATCAAATCGATGATTTTATGTTGAGTCTCTTCCCTCTCCAGTTCTATTAAAAACACCCTTATAATGCAGTGACACGAAGTGCACACTAATAACATTGCAATATGAATGCAACCATAAGAAGCAGGCTTTTTGGTGACGAGTAGGACACATCTGTAGAGCACTGTAGAGCGCTGTCTCCCGAAACGAGGAGAAGTGGAGTATTCTAATCGAAGTTTCAGCGACTGTTAACTGTTCGTCCAAGCAACCTGGAGACTTCAATACTTTCACGCAAAAAATTTAGAAAGTTTTGTGTGACAATAAAATCGACAAATCTAGAGTATCTAGAGCAGGTTTTATAAGATCTCAAACAGGACGCGGTTTTTTTTTCGCGCCATACAGTATATACTGAACGGTCTAACTGAGAAAGAAATAAGGCAATCTATGGTCTGCAAACCGCGCACGCAGCTGTAGGATATGGCGCTGACCATGCCTAGTCACATGCTCATTTACGGTCTGCGTCTGTCCCTATCAAAAACCTGGGATCTACGCTTAGGCCGATACCTATCATCATCATCGGGTAAAAACTCGGTGGACATGGGCATCTCTCATTTGATGTGGTTTGGAAAGATATGCTGAATCCGCCCGTCCTGGTCCAGTTTTGTTGGTACAAGACAATCGTAACGAAGAACCCTTCCATTAAGTGCATCCTTACCCCCGAGGAACGTCTAAGTAGGACTCCATGGCTTCCTTTCCTGCAAGATAGGCCCGGGACAATCGCCTTCAAGTTAGTATTCCGGAAATATTGGAATGCCTTCGTATCCCGTCCCGTTCAGCTACCGACTGGCAGATATCGAGGAGTGCTGTCTATCAAAGGGGTTACACAGCCTTCAGATTCGGAACTTTTAACTTTGGTGCCCCTTGTCATCACCAGATTCACCTTCACCATTATCTTGTTTCTGGAAGTGGATTATAATTTTAACTGGGATCCTCTTGATATGAGTGACCTTCAGAGTACAATCACAAGTTTGAGGTATGCTCTGAATCAGAAATATGAGGTCCTGACCTCCATGGAAAAGGAGATCTCCTCAAAACTGACCAAGAAGCAATACATCAAAAGACAAATCTCTCGGTTGGGAACTGCAAATCTTAATAGCAGAAAGGGTTGTACTGTGGCCTGGCATTCTGACCCTTGCTTCTATGACCAACTGACCAATGTGTTGGAGAGGGAGGATCACCAGACTGCTCAATTCCCAGGGTTCAGCTCCAAGAAGGTGCCTTCTCTTCACTCTTCCATCTTTGGTGGGTTTAGACATCACTTGTCAGGCTGACTTCAAGATTCTCAACATATGTTTGTTGATCTTGTTTGGTCCAGGGTACTAGTCTCATTGAACGATAAGTTGTTGCATGGCTTTAGAATCGATGTCATCCGGCGCAAGCAGGAATTCGTCTGCATCTTCGTCCTCAACGGAGTCTTTGATTGAGGAAGCGCAATGTTACTTGCGATCTTGGTGGTCCCTTCCAGATTTGGCAGCTCCTTGGCCTGCTTCCTTTCCTGTGTCTGACAAGGTCTCTTCTTTCTCTGCACCTCCCTTTGCAAGTAAGCATTACCCTTCCTCTGAGTAGTAGGATACTGTTAACCTTTTGATCAGAGGAGCCCAAAGATTTGGGTCATTGTTGCCCCACAGCCTGTGGGACACGGGCCTGCAGGCTGCAAAATTAGAACTTGCATTGAATTTTTGGGTTGGAAATTGTTGAAATTGGGAATGGTTGGGATCAGTGCCAATTTTTTGGGAAGGTAGGTAGGTGCTGGTCAATAAATTCCCTGGCTATAGGAATATGCCTCATCCATAAGGTGAGTTAACCCCCCTATTTATGGTGCTGTTTATACTTGTGTCTTTCTTTCTCATATCTAGTGCTTCCAATTTTTTCATATCCAATATTGCTGCACTTATTGCATAGAAGAACTCTGTGGCCTATATGCAGTCAATGAGCCACACTTTGAGTGCCTTGCTGTAGGCCTACCAGGAAAGATTGAATTATCTGAAATAGGATAATGTTGAATTTGTTGGCAGAAGTGAGGAAAGGAGTACTGGGTCCTATAGTCCCATCACGTCCATCAAGGATGAAGCCTGGTGACCGGGCCAAAGTGTTTGGTCCCAAAGGAAGGATTCTCTATGGGATTGTGGATCATGTTCAATCTGATGGGCGACAGAATGGAGTCATGGTGGAGCTACGACTTGAGTCACCGTATGTTTCCTCTTTCCTTCCCAATTTCCACCTTGATTGGTCTTCCATTGGACTTATTTATTTCTGCATTGTACTAAATTCCTTAGACACCAGCTATGTATTTCTGTATTGCTATGACTGCCTCAAGAAAAGGCAATATCTTTCATGTAATGACTTTTTCACTTGACTTCGACAATGGTGCATGGTGAGGGTGATATAGCAGGTCAACGTAGAAACTAGGAGTTCCATTCTTAAGTACAGATGTTATGGTGACATTGGCAACATTGATGATGATTAATTTCCTGCTGAAGAGAGGAAAATCAATATGAACCTTCCCAAATACACAATATATTGAAATGATAATTTAATTTCGTAGTGAAAAACTAGGCTTTTGTGCCACACATTACTGTTTTCCTTAATGTTTCAATAAAACAGATGAAGTTTTGGGCATCGTTCCTGTGTTCTGAAATATCATTCCCCACACCAAACTCACGTAGGCTAGATTAGGCCTATCTAACGTGGATCTGAGATTGTCCATCAAAGTCCGATTCAGTGTTTCTACATCGTTGAGCCGATGAGAAATTGAAAACTTAGAGCCTTTTTTTTTAAATAGACTGCAAGGAAGGTCTCCCATTGACAACATGGCTATGCATGCAGTTCATTGTTTCCAGTACATAGTTTGATTCATATGAAAAAGCCTAAATATTCGAAAAAGAAGAGAAAGATGTCGTTAGTCACCAGGGGCACCTGCGCCCTTGCCTCCTCTCTGAATACCCATCACATTGGTGTCTTAGTCAAGTGAAAAATTGTCTAACTGAAGTGAAAAACACAGTAAATATAACTTTGATTGTCTTTGCAACATAATGGTCTATGGCAAGAAAAACCTTTTTCCATTTTTAGAATACTAATAGGTGGTATGTAGCCATTATTATCATGTTTATATGCAGGATGTAAATAGAATGGAGAACGAAAAGCAAATTGATAGGAATTCTTTCCTTTTTGCAAAGGCATATCGAAGAATAAATGGATTGATATTTAACTGCAGAGACTTGTAACCAATACCACATTTAACCTATCCTATATTCTTTACTAATCCTATGAAAACCCCTACCTGCCAGCAAGAAATTAGATCAACCAACTGTTCATGCATAGAACATTTTTTGAATGAGAGAAACTAGCAACTAAGGGAAAGGGGTTGATATGTCAAAACTGTGTCCTTCAGGCCTCTGTTCCTAAGAAAAAATGGAACTGTCAAACTTTTTTTAATCTTTTATTATTGAGGAATTTTGAGACCAAGCTAACTGGGAGATTGAGGGTGTGTGTATTTGGTGTTCTTTCAGGAACAATTACTGGGGTGATCGCATTGTGGTACCCTTTGACAAAGTCATCATGATCTGGCCTCTGTGATTTCTCCCATCCACTGTGTTTCTCATTGTAAAACCGTCCCCATGGAAGTAATTGTCCATTCCCTTCTCTCAACATGGAATGGATCTTGCTAATTTTGATTGGGTATTAACACTAGTAGAATTACCAGTAGATTTTCTCTCTGTTGTTATTGTCACTGTGAAGTTGGGACCAAGGTGAAAGCATAAATATCAGTTCAAGTAATTGCAGGATATAGTGCATTTCCCAGTTCCATCAGGTCATGTCCCTAATTTCACTCATGTCTTGAAACTTCAAATTCATCTGAATAGTATCCTTGTTTTTGTTCCTCTTGCTCATTGGGAAGATGCTGAGATTTTGTGATTGGAGAGAATGGCTTTATATCTTTTCCATATCTGAGTCTAGTCATTTATGAAGTTCATCTGCACAAAATGTTTGGCATTTCAATTATCTGTGTGATCTCATAATATCTCAGAGTCCATTGTTATTTATTCCAGATATGAATTATTTTGTAGTTTTGTAAGCAGGACATGTGTTGATTTCTTTTTTCACGAGTGAATTTGACTATTTATAGAGTGTTTTTGCTTGAAATGAAATTGTTGCATGTTTATGAGTTGCATTTAATGTCACAAGACCAACTTTTAAAGTGGAATAGAGCATCTCAGCTTCAATATATTAAACTGGAATTTAAGGATTCACAAAGTATCATAAGATTATTCCTTTATGATGTTATCATGATATTCATCATCATGTCATTGAGCTGGCATTTTTTGGGGGGGGGATTCCTATTCAAATTGACACTATCATTCACTATTGCTTTCCTTTGGTAAGTTATGTGATGTATATTGTATGAATTGTTCGGTACGTTTTTAAGCAAGGATGAGGACAGTGTTATGTACCCACTGTAGTACCAGTTGTGATTTTCAGGATCCACAACGTTTTGTGATGAGATTCACTGTGTGGAAACGTGTTCTTATGTTGATGCCATCTTTGAGAGTGAATACATTCAATACATTGTTGAAGACAAAGTTGTTTTCTTTTTCATTAAAGGACATATTCAGCAGCATAGTTAAATACTGAAGTAACCTGGTACTTTGCAAATCACATTTTTTTACTACAAGACGTCTTGTGCTTGTGGGGAACCATTCTTTGATTAACATTTGCCTCCTTTTGAATATTTCTGGATCTTTCAATGTTAGCACTTTCGGAGCGGTGCAAGGGATACTTAGGTCAAGACTCAGTTATATTTCTTTACATGCCTTTGCATCAGCGCCCATGAAAACACCATTTTCTTTCAATTTTTACTTTCTTATGGACGATCGCTAACTTTACGTATCCTCGAAACGGGCTCAAATTCATGTAGATCAGGATTCAGAACAATCTCCTGAATGTGTGGATAGACCTATTAAAAAGTCATGTCAAGTCGCGAAACGTCCATTGTCACCAACAACTCGTGTGTAACAATTTTCCATAGTTTTCATAGATGAGAGTCATTTGAGTGCCCTAAGCACTTAATCACATGGGATTTTCAATACAGTACTCAAAGTACACATTAGATGGCGTTCATGCTCCCCCGAGCATCCGAATCTAAGTCAGGACGCGCTGGACCTTAGGAGAAGCGTATTCTTCCATTTCCTGTCCTCTTATCGTGATAGTTATGAACTAATATTTGATGAAGGTATAATCATGTTTCAATGGCTATAAAAGATTCGGGAAAATTTTAACTGCTGGAATTTTGCATGAGGACAGAGAAATGTAAACTGGGAGCTTCGAAGTTTTTCCGCAAATACTGAAGAGAAGGAAGAGGGGAGGGGTAGGAGAAGGTTAAATCGAATACGGAACATGGATATCGGCCCTCAATCTGCAAACTCACTACGCCCTGACGCTGAACCTGAAGCGGTTTGTGGATCTTCACTTCCCTGCAGCCAGCATCTCTAATCCAGCCACATCACCGTATGCTGAACTGCCTTACCTCTCTGTGTATGTTGAAAAGGTCCATGAAGCTGAAGAAGAGATTGAAGATGTGCCAGCAACCCAAGGTAACCCTTCGCCTCTGTTTGTACCTGAGAATGTTAAATCATGGTGTAGGTCAACGTATGCTGCTGATGAATATGAGTACACCACTTATTGCTACTACGTTCCAAGTTGGACCTGTGCTCGAACAAGGGGCACTAGGTGGAAGCTGTGGAGCTGGAACAAGAAGGAATCTTCACATCTACCTTGTGCAAACAAGGAGGAGGTTGAGATCCATGTAAACATTGATGAGAAGGAAGAAATGGATACCTCGGCTAAGGGAGAAAGACTGCAATTCCCATCGCTCAAGACTCAACACCATGCTGCAAAAAAGAAGAATGAAGCTTCCAATGAGAAACACAAGGACAGGATCAAGAAGGAAACAACGAGGAGACGTGCACACTCCAACGGTCGCCCACGCCGCACTCTAGAGAGCTGTTCACCTGGTCGGCCGCCGAAGCCATGCCCGGAAAGTCCCCCGAATCAGTAGAAAACGTCACCTGATGCGGCAAAAGAAATGGAAGAGAGGAGGTTTTCTTGAGAGGGAGGACCTCTCCTTCTACCTCTACAGTCGCAGGAGAAGCACATCTCAAATGTGAACTGGAGAAAGAGGAAGAAGAAAAGAGGCGTCCGGATGAATTCTGCAAAGACCCACCTCTCCCTTCTCGCCAAAAGCCTTCAGGAAAAAGAGTGGAGCACACCCATATCAGTCGCCAACCTCACTTCATACAATTGACTAGTTGCCTCTTGAGAGGGGCTGAAAAATCATGTTGGGGCACTTGATACGGCCCTTACGG
Source organism: Darwinula stevensoni (assembly GCA_905338385.1). Lineage (NCBI taxonomy): Eukaryota > Metazoa > Arthropoda > Ostracoda > Podocopida > Darwinulidae > Darwinula > Darwinula stevensoni. The sequence continues at coordinate 3,873 of CAJPEV010002867.1, read as the reverse complement.
CCAGCTGGGCTCCTTTTGATTTCATATTCCCCTCTTGTTACATTGCATTGTATGTTTTTAGCAATAATAATATTAAAAAAACAAAGCAAAAAAACGCAAATACTTGCAAGCCGACAACTCTCATCAAGTGTGAAAGATTGTTTTATGATATGTTTCGAAGGCAACGTATTGTAGCCTTGATAACTGACTAGGGTACTGTTAGAAGCGTCTAGCACATTTTCTAGCGTCATCGATACCTTGCTGAGTGACCATGGTCACCGGCAACAAGATTATGTTAGGAGATCTTTAACATTTGTGAAAACTCGCTGAGTGTCAGAGACGTGATGCCGAATGGTGCAAAAGGCGCTCAGTGTTACCGAAGCTCACTTCAAAGCTCCTCAATTTGAAAAATTGAAGTTCATATGGAGATGTTCCCTATCCCCGTATGCCTGAGATCCCATCCGTAATTTTTTTTTTCCTACGATGACCGATGAATCAGCAAGTATTAATTCAGAGACTTTGTTCAAAGTTCTTTCAGATACCCCCCCGATTTACGTCTGAGAACGATGCTCATCGCATGAAGTCGTCGGTGGCCGTCAAGACGACAGGTTTTCTCATCCTTTCCCTTGCAGCCCTCACACCCCTAAGGATCTCCCCCCCCCCGATTTACGTCTGAGAACGAGGCTGGCGGAGTCCATTCACCATTCACTCCAACGAGACAGGAGTCCCCTCTCCATTTTCAAAATCCAATATCTTGGAATGAGTGCTTAGTAGTCTTACTTTTGTGGAACCAATTCGAATGAAATTTTGAAAGACTGTTCAGAACATTTCAATCTACGCACAATGAAATTTTCGTGAAAATGGCTCATGGCGGCTTGTCTCCTTTCCGATGGACACTAGCTTTTTCGGACGATACACGGCAGGTATCCAGTCGAGTTCGACAACGGCCGTTTCGATTTTGGCAATAATATCCACGCGGCCGAGTTTCCCTTTCGACTTCGGTCGACAGTAGGCCTACTTTCATTTTCGGCAGAGTTCCTTTCATTTTATACAGGTGGACACAAAGGGACGCGTGGCATCTGTGGGCAACTCTCGATGGCCGACGGTCACTTTTTTTCTCGCATGTGTTCTGTGCGAGAGCGCGAGAGAACTATTCTTCGTTAGGCCTGGCGACTTTCATCCGATCCCTTGTGATCTATAATGAGAAGCTAGAAAGGCCAGTGAGACGACCATCTGCTGCGGTCGAAGTGAAGTCGTCCTCCGACCGGACGGGTGGGAGATCCTTAGGGGTGTGAGGGCTGCAAGGGAAAGGATGAGAAAACCTGTCGTCTTGACGGCCACCGACGACTTCATGCGATGAGCAAAGAAATGAACACCGTTAACCTGTGCTGCCGTCTTTCGAGCAGCCGTGAGAACGAAAGCTTAGCCCGTTCTAGCCTCTGCCACGCTCGATCCCGCTTGTCATCCGCCCCCTCCCAACGAACTCATTCCAAGAAAAGGAAGAAGTAACTCAAAGCCACCAGATGATCGTACTGGCCGAGGAGAAAAACACTTTGGAACTCGCACGGAAACGCAGGATCCCGGTTTACCTGCACGAGGATTTACCCTTACGTGTTCGACTCGATTTGCAGGAGGGACCTGCATACGCAGGGCCGGATTAG